>NNCF01126958.1:362378-375607 GCA_002313205.1 Laupala kohalensis
GAGAAACATATTTAAAGTGAACCAGGGTGTGTTCTGGTAAGCTAGGCTACCTAATTAGTTTGGACCCCAAGCAGGGAAAACCAATTGCAATGTAATAAGAGTAGGTTAGTGGTATTGGTTGTCTAGACTACACCTCTAAATGATTTTATAATCTCTCGAAAATGAAATTAAATGGTACTTATTCCACACATTTAATTAATTAAGAGTTCCCCATTGGGAACATCAGTTGTGCCTTAAACAAGATTGGTGTAGTGGTAACCATTAATTACCAGGCCCCCTAAGCAATTCAATAAAAATCCTATTGGATGGATTTCATAACGGGCGGGGTTCTGCCTATTTATTTAAATACAATGCCGAAGGTATCAAATACTCGCAACTCTAAATAAAACTGGTTTTATTTGACTATCTACTACATTTCTAATAACTAACCTTACTAATCTAAACATGCTCACAAATCCCTTTATCACACCCCCAAAATTCACACGCTTTATATTTTTACAATGTTTTACACTGTGATGTGGGTGTATTAATGAGTCCCCAACATATTTTCTTCATCCAATAATTACTTTACACATTGATCTCTTGGCAAACATCTAGTTTGTCCTGATTATTAGCTTAGACATTACCGTCTCCCATTGAAAGTTCAAAGTAATGACGCACACGCGTAGTCATGTTTCATTACGCACTGCTCGCATATACCAAGAACTGGACGCAGCCAGCAATGCTAAGTTACCTGACTCATTTACGTAGGATAATAGGCTGTCTCTTATACACATCTAGATGTGTATAAGAGACAGGTATCAATGCAAGACGGAGTCACACCAACCAGAAACNCGTTCTCGCCTTCACAGCTGATCGGTAGATGCCGCCCGTCGTAGACCCATTTACGGTTGTCACCAGTCACCTCGCAGTGATCTCGCGGTCTAATTAGAGTTCTTGGCCGTTTTGTCCGATTCACCAACATCCGGATCGCGACCCGAACACGTCACAAGATACTTTTCCAAGACTAACTAATTACAGACTTGATGGTTAGTCAGCCATCTGATGCGATGCTGAGTTACTCGTCATCGAAAATATCGGAATGATCTCGATGTAGGAAGTTAATAAATTGCGAATACTGAAAATCAATCAGAAGCAAGTGATTGATAAATCTCCCACTCGTGAGTGATTGAAGCTCACTAAATCGTGAGATCACTTATGATCGTTCTTATTTAAGATCACTCGGATGATTCAAGCCAAGTAACACGTAACATGTAAGTAAGGTAAATCTCACCAAGTACAATGTTCTCGCTCAGTAAGTTCGAAATCTATCTGTCAGATCGTCATGATCATTTCTCTGATCTATCTCGCATCTCCTCGACTATCATCCTGAGCGCTTCCGCACACCTCTTTTTGTAACACCCATCCCCTCTATTTCCCAAAATTTTTAAGAGACGGTCACGTCCTCACATCACGTGCCAATTATCACGTTCTTGTCACTCCACGTGGAGTCATTCTAATTGGCTCTGTGTCCGTGACGTCTGCACGTCCTCGGCTAATCGCAGTGCCTTATTTTAACAACACGTAACTTTTCGGCGACGTGATCACGTGGTCCCCCGCTCCTTGAGGGATCCTCGCGTCTTGAGACCGCGACCCGGATCTCCCATTGTCCTTGTTATTTGCACCGCTTCTTTTCCCATGTCAAGTGATAGTTGGTCGCCTGCTATAGAACTCACGGTCCTTCTTGTTCGAACATGTTCGTATTACCCCTGGTGACCACGCTTCGTCACTCACGTCTTTTGTTTCTCTTCTGCGTCGGCAAAAGCTTCTTGCTCCTTTGTCCTACGTCGTCGATCCGTTTTGATCGTAGTGGATCCTCAGTCTCTTTAACTTCCCAATTTTTATGATCTTTTTTTGCATTTCTGAGTTTCGAAATGACCCCAAAAACGACTCCCTCGAATTTCAACGCTTCTTCATCCATGCCTTTGTTAGATCTTTTCAAAACGATCCCTGGTTAATTTTGACCTGTTTCTTATTATGTTTGTCATTTCTTTGTCTTCTGCTTCCGCACGGGCTACTGCGCAGAACCTACTCCCTTGAAGGAGATTTTTATTACTTTATTCAAAGTACTTTTGAAACGTGTCGGTCTTTCGATTTTTCAAAGGCGGCTACCGCACCCTTTGTCGGTGCGTAGCGCTCGCCTCTCCAACACTCAGCCCCTTCAGTTACTCAACGGTTCCTTTTTAAAATGTATCATGATTTTCTTGCGTAGTAATTTTAATTTAAAGTAATGAAATTAATATTTTGTTACAGTGTATATGAATATATATCCGCGCATTGATATTTTCCGATTTCCCTGGTGACCAAATGTCGTCCTTTCCACGGTAGCGGGTGATAAAATCAGTTTTACGAAAAATTGAATAAAACTGTTCTAAAAGTGCTCAAGTTCATGTTTAAATGTAATTCTGACTTCTGTTTCGTTCTTGGAGTACGAAAATCATGTGGAAATGATTCCTAGACCTCCCCTGTAGCTTGAAAAGTATTATTAGGAAAATTTTGGAAAACTACCCCTAAGAGGGTGATGAAATCAAAAATTTCGAGTTTCGTGCGGATTGAATCGCTTATATTTGTCCAAAGACTAAAAATGACTAAGGAAAAACTTTTATCACAATATGCAACATATTTTCAGTGGCTGCACGCACTATGCGTACGTGGTGACTAGACGACCATGACGCATGCTACGTCTTCCTGCCTCAGCGTTGTATCTCACATAAATATATTAAAAATTGGTGTAAATATATTCAAAATACCTTGGGCTATAACTTTTACACGAAGATTTTTTCCATATAATTTCACATAATATATATATATCAGAAAAACCATAAACGGCCATGTGAAAAATCGATTTTTTAACATTTTCTATACTTGATTGAAAACTTTGTTTTACCGCAAATATGAAGTTAATTAATATTGTAGCCTATATATTAATAAATAAAACAAACATTATTTGAACTCGATATGATCTGTAAGATATTGAATTTTCCTTAAATGTTCACTTTTTACGACTTTGAGGGGGGTTGGGGGTTAAGCTACAGGGGGATTCTTAGAGACTTTTGTGAAAATGATCCTGTGAAAGTGGTCTATCAGTGGAAACATAATTAACTTTATGACAATTTTTTCCGGTTCAAAACGTTTATTGACTGGGCTACTATCTCTTCGCATATCCACGCGACGAAAAATAGTGTCCGTTCGCGCCGCTGCGTGAGAGGACGAGGCGCGTTGAGCACTCGCACACAAATGTCTGCTTGTTCTGGCCTAGTTCGTTGTAGTAATTTTAGCAATCTAATTCATTTAAAGTGAACTAATCAGGCTATTCTCTAGCTGGCGGTTGCTTTCTCATCCCGTCTAATTGGAAGTTCTGTATTTTTCTGGAAGCTTCGCATTCAACCGTTCCGTTTTATACCGTTGTCTCCTAACGATACTTCCAACCGATATTCTCACGCCGTTGTTCCCACGGCAGTTCTAATCGACACTTTTCGACCGTTGCTGATGTAATTGACTTATTTTGTACTGTCTTGAAATATTGTAATTTTGGAATTTTAATTACTCGTTTATTAAACGAAAGTTTTATACACGTAATACTAAAATATCTTTTTCAACTCAACTTTTATTAATATAAATTAATAGTGTAAATGATTAAACACCTGTGATACGCCTTCCTATAGCATAAACATCTTTCGAGAAGCGATCGTAATGATAAGTTCCTTCACATTTTTAACGAAAAGGCGTGGATTATGCAATTCGTATGTAGAGACTGATTGTTTCTAACCTATTTCTGCGTACTGTTAACATTTGTCGATGTTTACTTCGAAAATTGTTTGATATAAATTATATAATTGTGGGACACTGCAATATTATTGTGTTATTTGATACCTTCTGCGAAATCAGATAATCAATTCGGCACATTTCGAATTCCTCATGTATTCACAATGATTGAGGTAATGTTCACTGTTTTGATGCATTGTGTGGCAAAAGAGGTAAATGTTTTACAACTTTTATGAAGTATTTTATGATATGACACTAGGAACTGTAAAGTATGAAAGATGTTTCTATGATAGTGACATTTAGTTTGTAGATTTTAGTTTATTTTCATGGTATTTAGTGTGTTTCATTGTTGACGTCTACAAATGTCGACAATGAGTGTGAATGGTAGGAGGTCATGGAGATTCTCGTTGTCAACATAAGACGACAATGGGCATGAAAGGGAGGGGGATAAACAACCTTTTTTGTTACTTTTATTAGGTTAACAGTGTCAGTCACTGCAAATATTATTGAGGAGGGCAATGATATAATGGATCTTATAATAGATATAATATTCAATGATATTATAGACTCCGGAAAAAGCTACCGTGAGTGATGGTGATTCTTGTGACGATCGAACTGGTGATGTGGATCATTTATCCGGTAATCAACTAAGAGTTGCTGGGACACTAGTTGCTTGAAAAATAACACGTGGTTTGACAGAAATACGAAGAAACTGATATTGAATGATCTTTGGTTTTCTGAAGAAGAGGATTTCGTTGGGGACGAGAATCATGAAGAAAGTGAGAATAAAATCAATCAGTAGGCTTTTGTTGACGAAGTGAGGGGTGAAATTTTTCGAAAAGAAAATAGTTTTGAGGCAGATCAATCAAACTGACATTTACCGTGAGAGAAAGCTAAAAGTCCTGAGAAAATCTGAAGCGACAAGAATACAAGTTGGGCGAGTAGACGGAGATTCCAAAGGAAGTCACTATTAGTGACTTTCGAAAGGTGAGAAGAAGGTATTCCAAGTACATCAATGGAATTCGTTCGGGCATTTTGTGAAATTTGATTATTCGTCGAGATGTGTTGAAGTTTTTCTTCGATAACGATGCTTTTGAGTACTCGTACACGAATGTATTAGGAATTAGCTGAAGATATTCACGGTGACACTGTATTTAAAGTAATATTTGGGAACCGTTTCGAGGACATTGAGATATCCAAACGTGAAAAAACAAATTTAGATGAACATGACAAGTTAGCTAAAGTTAACCCTATTCTTAGTAGATTGAATACTTTCCAGAGGATATTTATCTCTCGACGAGTTGGTGCCGTATTTGGGAAGGTACGGAGCAAAACATCTCATCTACGGAAATCCTATCCGTTTTGGCTACAAAATTCTCGGTGCACTATTTGGTTGTGCTGTATAGAGAGCATTACCAGGCTAAAGGCATTGTAACTACCAACTGAGACTAAGAGTTGGGGACTTAGTTGTGATAGACGTGATGGTTAGCACCCTAAAATAGGAAATATTGTATTTTTCGTCAATTATTTTTAGGTTTGTCGGATAGTTAAGTCGGATAAAAAGTGAGGAGAAAACTGGGACATTAAGGGTTGGCAGGGTTGAGAAAACTCTCTTACGGGATGCTGTAGAATAGAAAAAGAAGAGGGACAACTCAAAGACAATGCTACTTACAATACGTTACTTCGATATAAGGATAACGTGGTTATGATCGCATCTACAGTAGCTAGTGTTCATCACGCGGGCAAAGCAAAACGCTGGTGAAGTAGCGATGTGAAACGCATCCTTGATCCTCAACCGTCCCGTGCTGCTGTGTACAACCTAGATATGTGGGGAATTTATTGATTAGATGCGAAAATAGCATCGTAACGAATCAGAAATGGTTCTGGCCAATGAAGGTTTCATCCAGCGTTGCCTGAGATATACTATGATTGCAGGACTCATAATTTAGAGACATACAAACAAGTTCGCTGTGCGCATTTCGGGAAAACTACGCTTAAGTAATGCAAGATTTGTCAAGTTGGATGCCACATTCTCTGCACAGGAGCATTTCATACTCGACTAGTATGAATCAAACAACGCCAGACAAAATAAAACCTTATTTTGTAGCATACTTGTGCACTTTTAATGATGTAAATAAAAATGTTTCAATTGTATTGTAAGCAAGAAAAAGTATATAGTTGTGTTTAGCACAAATTACGTTTTATTTCTATTTCCCTTTTTTACGATCCAATAGAAAGATATACGTATAAAATAACTAATGTATTACACTAATACGTTGAACATTACCTAGGCAATAATTAGTTACCTAGGCAATAATTACAGTTACCTAGGCAATAATTACAGTTACCTAGGCAATAGAACTCGCACACTCAAGATCTCAAAAAAGAAAAAGTGACAAGGATATGCGAAAATTAAAAAGAATGGGCAGATAGGGGACGCTTCTCGGAAATCTCGGACAAAAATTATCATAAAGAACGTTTAAAACAGATTTTATTTGAGTTAGACATCACAATCTTGCATTGTCACAAGGTTGATAAATGTGTGCCAAATTATAGTTCAACCTGTATGGGGGAACTGGTTTAAAATTCAGTAGCAAGATTTGACCCAAACACACTAAAAGGTGAAGTTACATAAGTTTGTAATAATAATAATAAATGTATATCTACGAGAAAATGAATCGTAATAATAATAATTATTATTATTATTATGAAGTGTAACAATGACTTGTAATCATGTTTATTCATTTCTTGTTTATTGTGTAATTTACACAAATATAGTGGGTATAGAAAGGTTCTTGGGGGGAGGCTCAAGTCTCTCAAATCACAAATAATACAATAATTTTTTTAAGAAGGAAAATATCTTAATTACTGAAAATAGGTGTACTTGTATACTTTAAATACTTTGTCGTAGATGTTAGATAATTATTTAATCATTTCACCCCATTTTATTAGACTTTTCTCCTTAGCATATGCAATAGGAGGGCCTGGTCATTGCTATTCAGTCACTGCTATTATTGGTCCTGGCTGCACAGTGCAGCTTTACCGGTCCTATCCAGATGCGTTGTTGTCTAGGAAACGGCTGTGTCTTGTAGATGGTGGTGACAGTCTGTTTAGTTATCATCTCAAAGCTGGTCGTATTTCTCCTAATTTTTAAACATATTCCCCAGATGAGTTGTATTTTAATTTTGAATTTATTATTGTCCGAGAGTCTCCAGTATTTAGAATGACAATGCCCTTATATTTCTTTATATACCATGCTCGTTCTTGTGCGTAATGGTCACAATCTTACATTATGTGATCCGGCGTTTCACAACCTTTTCCACTACGACAAATGTCATCATCCTCTTTTCCAATTTGTTTCAAATAATTTTTAAACTCCCTATGTTATGGGAAAAACAATACTCTTGGTTTGAACCATTTTCGTCTTTTCCTTGCAAAGTCCACCTTGTCGAGTAATTGTACGTCAGTCGCCCATTTTTACTTCTCTCTCATTTTGCTTTCTCATGTCTGCCATCCCTTTATCAGGCATATCTGAACTTTCTCCGTGTTGTCTTGTCATTCGTCAATATTATTTCTCCATTCACCTCCATTTTCCATGTCCTTAACAATGCCTACATTTCACCTTCTGTACAAACAAATCTATTGGCATTTCTCCCAATTGCATGTACCCACCTATATGTATAGCAGACACCATCGTTCTAATCCTCGTAATTTCCTCTCTTAGTAGACGTTCGCTACCTTGTGTCCGCAGATCGTACTGCCATATACAATATCCTGACGTAATGCACCCACATAAAGAATATTCATATTTCTTCGTTCAATATTTAAATGTGAGTCCTACTCGCATCATACTAAACGGTATCTTTCTGACTCTTCCCGGTACATAATTCAGGTGTTCGTCAAGCATTAACCTTTCATGAAAAACTACTCCGAGATATCGATGCATTCGTACAATCTATTCTTTTCCCATTTAGACGTAAGGTGAAATTTCATGTCACATGTCCGAATCACATCCCTCGACTCTTTTATTTCGATAGTTCGTATTTCATATTATTGCATACTCTATCACAAGACGTAATGATTAAAATAGTACCGTGAGGCGGGCTTAAATCTCTCGCACATCGAAAGCGCTCTCCTGCGGGAGACAAAAGCACTGACTGAGCGCGACCATGGTATAAATACGCCATACACTGCCGCTCGCGAGATGAGAGGATAGAGTAGTGTGACGCCACTTCGCTACGTACGGTTAGAATTGACCCTGAACGGGTTTCTGCAGACTTCATCTCCAACTATTTCCTTCGGTTAGAAAAGACCCTTAACTGGTCTCTGCCGAATGCCCTTCAACTTTATTTCCTTCGGTTGGAATAGACTTCGCGGTCTCTGCCGAATTCTCCCCAACTCTTTCTTCGGTCTGAATTGACTCAACGGTCTCAGCCGTATCAACTGTCTGACGCTACCTTTCCCAAAAGTCACAACTCCATAAGATTGCACAAGACTCTCCATGCGTACCATCAGTGTTGCAGCCTCGTTGATAGGCGCTACCCGCCGCCCCTCGTTGCACTCTGGGTAAGTTTGGGTAATAAGCGCAATGTCTGTCAATGCTGAGAATGAGTCTATCATTACGCTTTTTCTCCGGTCATTAGATCTTTAAGATTAGGCACGTTCCTCCTTCCTTTTACCCCCCCCCCTCCGTAGGGTTTTCTTACTAGATTAATTTTTTCCCTTCTGTCTCACAGTTTCGATAAAATGCCGAGAACGTTTTTTACAGGGAAATATAACTAGTCAGAATTATTCTAACTGTTTAGAACTATACATTCAATTGGTTTTACAAGAATATAATAGGACTGTATACTGCATGAGCCACGAACAATTGAGTTTTAAGAGAACTAAGGGAGGGAGCATCCAAAAATGAATAAAAAGGATTTAATAATTTCATTCGCTGGTTTAGATGCAAAATTTCTATCGCATTTTTCATAGAACTCTTTTTCTTCTCTCGTATTGACAGTCAGTCTCTATATGACATGTAACAAATGTAACTATTTTCTGTAATGATCATCGGCATCAATTGAAACCATTTTAGAAAAATTGAAGTAGATGACAGGGACGCACCCAGTATTTATTTATGGGGGAGGGGCTTGAATGTGAACATGACTTCAATGATGGGTTCGATAGGATATAAATGAAAAAAAAAATGGTTAAAAACCTAAAGATCCGAAGTCTTATCAGAACACGCTATCGAAAAGACCAGTCGATGTAGAACAAATATAATTTTAATATAATGAGGAATATAACAAAGACTTCCTTGATATGAAATCGCTCCTCCTAGAAAAATAGCAACAGATTAATAAAAACCGATTCTATGATAGGTTTTTCAGTAAATCACATCTTTCTAATCGTATTGTAGACTGTGTGACTATCAGTCGCAACAAAGGAGCCAAATACATTCTTAAGGAGGTTCAACAGGAAATGCGGTGGTGAAATCGATTAGAACAATATTTTAATATTCCACGTGTTTGATTCCCGTAGTATCCGTTCAGATTTGACGACGCTGAACACGTGATTCAGCTTGTTAATGTCTCGCGTTTTAACTTATGTGGCGAAGCTTTATGTAAGGAAAATGTCTAAAATAGAAAATATTTTAAAAAGGTTTTATTGAAAGGAAAAGATGGCGACTCAAAGGGTTAAACTACAGAGGAAGGAAGCTCAAGAGACGGGAAGAAATATACTAACTATATTCAGTAGCTATACTTGGTAATTGTGGAGCTTTAGCAACATTATCAAAGCTGCTTTAGCAACATTATCAAAGCTGCTTTAGCAACATTATCAAAGATGATGGTTGCTATGCAGCCGAAAAAGCTTTCTAATACCAATAAAGAAATGAGCAACATGAAAACGACTTTTAATTTATCATGCTCAGTAGCTATAGTTGCTTAGATAGACCTAACCTAACAAAAATGACAAATATGACATTCAAAATTAGTACACAGGAAAGAAATACGAAAAATTATAATTATATGGCGATGGTGTATTCAGTTTTTACTTCCCCTGGAATAATTGTAACATTAAAAAAAAAAAAATATTACAATAGGTGCCAAAACGACTTTCGCAACTTTAGTTATGATTAGTTACGTACAATTACAGTAAAAAGAATATAACAAACTTGGGAAATAATTAAAAATGAAAAGTAATACTTGGTAATTGTGGAGCGTTAGCAAAATTATCAAAGAAAGACAAAATAACCGTCGTTTGTTTGTTGCGCATTGGGCAATGAGCAACATACAATCGACGTTTAAGTTATCATTCTCTGAAAAGTGATACAAGTAAAAATATATATTAAATACGTGGAACTAAGAATATTAATATATACTGATGTTTTTATCACTAATAATAATTATTTGGTTCTGACTTTTAACTTTATTTCTAATAAAATATGGAAATTTCCCCAAAAACATGAAATTACAAATAAAGTTCACGAAATGAATAGGACAAATGTACAAATTTTGAGTAAAAGAAATTTTTTGTTAACTATGCGTATAAGAAATATTATAAAAATGATATAAAATTGAATGTATTAAATATTTTGGTCTTATAATTATTTAAAAAATAATACATTAATTTAAAAAGAAAATAGAAACAACAACAAATTTTTAGTTTCAATCTTCCTTCGTAAGTTACAGAGGATGTATGTCTAATTGTTTCGAAATCGTTACATTGCAGTTCCTATGCTTTTTTTTGTTCAAACAAATGAGCCTCGTGAACGTGTATAAGTGCGACAATGCCACATCTAAGAGCTGACGTTTGAGGTCATGGAATTTTGTATTTTTTCGACATAAAATTATCAATATTTTATTTAATAACCCAACTCGGTTCATTTTTTCGACAGTTATTTTTAATTAAATACTTTTCTTATAACTGTAGTTAATTTTACTCATTTCTCACTATTAATTATTTAGCTATGATCAAAAATATTTGAAACGTCATGTCTCCATAACAAGCTGTTGAATCGAAAAACTGAAAAATTGGTTTTGCGATTATTTGCTTCAAAACCCATGAATCGCTCTGAAAATTCGTAACAATATTCAAGAGATCAAAGTGAATTACTAGCGGATTTTTTATTATAGATCCCTCATTTTGAACTGCTGAAGAAGGCACAAAAATAATAGAAAAAATTGACACAATTAAATTTGTCATGTTCTTGTGCATATACTTGAAAAATTAGTTCTAAGAATAAAAAATACAAAAATTATTTTTAATATTTTTGAGAACCGAATTAAATATTCTAACATTACCTTGTTCGAAATACGACAAAAATGATTATTAAATAAAATTTGAAATATTTACGAAAAAGTTATCTATGACATGAAGTGTTCGCGACTGTGTGCGCGCGACAACAGCACGATCAGATTGTACTTCGCCGCTGAGTCACCGCTGGTCGCCAGATGAAAACAATTCTGTTTATCACTTATTTGTGGATACGAAGTTTTAAACCTTTAAATTCATTGATCATGTGATCACGCCATTTTCCCGAGGGGGACAGTATAAATTTTATTCCTTAAAAACGTGTCTGGTCGTTTTTAGAAAAGTTTTCGAAAAATATTTATAACTCGTGTTATTTTGCATGTAGCTTGAAATTTTTAAATGTCACAAACATAATAGTGATCATTCGCTGAATAAGAATTATTTTTGACACTTTTAGTTTACTGTATAAAAATTATTAAAGTCGACGTATCGGGAAAAGCTGTGAAAATTACGCGTTTTTTGAAACATTTCTGTTATTTTAAATTCTTTTTCATTCTTATAACTATTGTTTTCTTTAAGTATATGCACAAGAACATGACAAATTTTATGGTATTAATTATTTTTTTCTATGATTTGTTTTGTGCCTTCTACAGCAGTTCAAAGTGAGGGGTCTATAATAAAAAACACGATAGTAGTGTGCCAAAATTTCACAGAAGTCTCACTGTTAATTCTTCCACCGATAGAACCTCCTAAAATATTATTTTCTGGAATGAATATTACGCATCGATTGTTGTTGAATAGCAACGGAAGACAAACGAATTTAAATCCGTGTTTTCGTTACGTCTTCCATCTGCCAATTCGTAATCAAGCGGTGACCTAAAGTTTATTCACTCGCCACGTTTGACTATTTTTTTGGACCATTATTTAGAAATTGAGTGTTCACGAATTTAAAATTGACACAAAAAATTGGAACCGACATTAGAATAGATAAAATTCATTAGTATCATCTGTACTTCAATTAATTGATCTACTAATTTAATTATTTTATGTCGTCAATTTGGAAAAGTTTTTTTAATAACACTAGAGAATTACTGTACAATAATCACTATTAGTATCTAGACAAGTAATTCTAGTACAATACTCTGGACTACAAACGTAGAGGTAGATTAAATTAAATTCACCAATTGTCCCGTATTAGTTTGATCACATTTTTCTACCTACGCATCTTCAATAACGAGACTTCCCGCTTTCAAGTGTGGTGTTTTTTCACTCTTCACCATCACTTCAGCACAATTCCTTGTTTTAGTTTTTATTAAATAATCGTTGTGTTTTTGGAAGCATTAACTATAAAGATTACCGTCACGGAAAGAACGAGCGCTCCGCACTCAAATGCATTGAGGCAGCTCAGTTCGCGGAGTGTGGTCGCCACTACCATCTCTTTTCCGAACACGTTCGCTTTGCTGGACCTTTCCCTTTCCACACACGTGGAAAAATATCCCTCTTTTAGTTGTTGCTATGATAGAGTATGCACGCTTCTATATGAGCTCCTACTAGGAAGACTTCAAGAGTTATTTTCAAGTGAAAGTAGTGTAAATTCGATATAGAAAGAGGAAGGATGTGGAAGAACGGGGGTGAAGTTTTGGTGTATTTTGAACCATTGGGCCAAATAGTAAAGAAAAATGTGATACAATGTACTGTGAAGACATGGTTACGTATTTACGAGACATGGATACGTTACTTTGCGGGAGAGTAGGTGTTTGTATGAATTTATTCGATGATAGATGATATAAGCAAGTTTCACAGTTAGAAATTTATCGAATATTGGCTGACAAATACAGAAGATATTACCAATAATCGTGAACGTAAACAACCATGATGAATCCAATACGTGTATTTAGATGCCAATATCCCGGTAACTCGCCAAAGGAACGCTTATAAATACTTTGGTGATAATTTGATACATTATTGTGCAAGCAATACATTAAATACGTAGTGGCATTCAAACTCGATAAAAAACAAACATTACGTATTTTAGAGGAACGGACATCTACGTTGTTTGCAGGTATCTACAGAGAACCTAAGGTTCAATGTTCTAATATATATATATATATATATATATATATATATATATATATATATATATATATATATATATATATATATATATATTCTAACGACCCAGATTC
>NNCF01126958.1:384347-418144 GCA_002313205.1 Laupala kohalensis
GGGACTCAGAACAGCAACGTGGATCTAAACCCATGTCCGGAAATGCGCCGTTTGGAAGATAAACGACTTTCAAATAACTTTGAAGTATACGTTGCACGTGCATCAACCAACTCGTTCCTGCGTGAAGTACAACATATGCTAGAGATGGCGACCACGAGTTTCGTTGCACGAAGTGTACCTGCGAACAATGTTCACATATACACAGTCCTGGAGTGTCGTGAATGATCTTATTTAGCTGCAGCCATTACATGGAAAAGGAGATCGCCCTGTGACTACAGGGACCTCGTAAGCAATACTTTTCATGTAACCCCACAGGAAAAAGTCTAGAGTGTTTAAATCGGGGAAAGAGGAAAGTCTTGATCGTCGACAACGGTGTAGGAACCACGCGCAATTATTGTCATGTGGCGCAAAATCAGCTGAACTCAATGCTTTCATCTTCTAGAGGTAATATGGGTGAAGTTGCTGTTTAAGGAGAACTCGCCAGATGCTTCTCTGGGATTCATCCAAAGTACCTGCGATGTTGCGGGTACTCGTAGACGAGTTCTTCTCGACCAGTTGGAGGACTTCCTCTTCCATGTCAACTGTGCGGCGCGTTCGGTCAAGATCACAATTGGCTCTATTAGCCTTGAAGGTGCCGGTTTCCCGAAACCGTTGTTCCAATCTAGCAAAACTGGCATATGATGGACGGGCACAACCCGGAAATAGCTCGTGATACAGGCGTTGTGCTAATCGACCTTTTCGTCTACTTTCACCGTAGATGAGTAACATGGCGGTGTACTCAGAAAACGTGTACTCCGCCATTTTGTAATGTACATTCTTTCTCGATCGCTCAGTGCAAATGATTTACATGCGCAACAATCGTTGGATTGTCGTTGGTTGGAACATCGTTGGATTGTTCTCTGATGACACGTGACATGACATCAGACAAGACATCACGTGACCCGAGACAGTGTCCTCAGTCAATGTGTATTGCGTTCCATCGTTCAATGTTGTTTATCATCCAAACAGCACTATTCCGAACGTTGGGTTTATTACAAAACTTGCCGTTCTGAGTTCCCTTTACAGCACTTATGATTGTGTAATACGAATTCTGAATTACCCTGTTTATAGTAATGAAACAGGGTAATTTATAGCTGGATGAGGTAGTGGACAACACTCACTTTATTTCTGTTGTCTTGATTAGTTTGTTCTAATTATTTCAGTTGGGTACGATTTAGTTAGTGAGGACACATTTGGGTTCCTTGCTAAAGGAAAACGCTAATTGAAAATATATTGGCTTAATTATTTATTTAACAATAAGTACACATTAATCATACCTACACCATGCATATGCAAATCACAAATTTCACTCATAATACAATGAAAATTTTCTCTTTTTTTCCTTTATCCCGTGATACCTAAGTGTACCAGACATGTACATTAACATTACATAAGTTTAGAGAGGGTGCATGATTACTACTCATCTTTTTAACTCTTGCGGAGTACCCCAAGGTTCAATTCTCGGTCCTATACTCTTTTTATTGTATGTGAACGACATATCATCTACATCGGATTGCAAAATGGTTCTTTTTGCTGATGACACTAATTTACTATATAAACACGCCAACGCTCAAAAAGTTTTGTCTAACCTTTCGACTTGGTTCCATGCAAATCGTCTCATTGTAAACACTGACAAAACAGTGTCTTTATCATTTCACGATAGTATCACAAAATGTTTACCCAGGTTTCTCTTTCTTTAAACAGAACACAATTAAAAACTGTTAGAAATACAAAATTCTTAGGTCTCCATATTCAAGACAACCTCAAATGAAATTGTCACGTTGACAATCTTAATTCCCAATTAAGCAAATTGTGTTATGCATTTCGAATCTTAGTTAACGTAGTTAGTCCGTGTATTTCACGATGCGTATATTTTGCGAACATTTACTCCCATTTACGTTACGGTATTAGCTTCTGGGGCAATTCCCGTCAGAGTATTCAAACTTTCAGAATTCAGAAGAGGATAGTTCGGATAATTTGTAAATCTCATCCCCGAAACTCTTGTATACCTTTATTCAAGGAATTAAATATTGTAACACTTCCCTGCATTTATATTTACGAAAGAGTCGTGTTTGTTAAGACCGAATTATTAAAGTGACAACCGCGCTTTATACGAAAGTCTCGTTTACGAACGCAATACTCGCAATAGTAATAATATTCATCGCCCTAGATTGTCAACCGCTCTTTGCCAAAAAGGACCATAGCATCTGGGAATTGTTTTATATAATTCCCTGCCCAAGAATATAAAAGATATTATGAACTTGAATCTCTTCATATCCGCGGTTAAAAACTACCTCCTGCACCAGGTCTTGTACACTAAAAGAATTTATTGATTTTAATAAAAGTTAAATTCATCTTGTACTTTATCACACCATTGCTGTAGTACTTTTTAAATAACTTATAACAATTTCAAAAACTATTTTCTTGCATGATTGTCTTATAATTCATATTAATTTAGTTTTATGTGTACCCAACTTTGGCACGGTTGTGTTCATTAATTCTGTAGCCCCATCCTGGCTCGGGTTTTTCTCCGGTTTTCCTTCGGGTAGAGGCGGATATTTTATACAGGTTCTCTAAGCTTTGTCTAGGGGCGTGTTTTTGTAATAATAAATCGTGAATGCAGTGTTATTTCACTTATGAGTTTTATACAGTATATTCAGAATAATCTATAGTTCAATAATAATTTGTACGTGTAAATTTTTCGCGTCAATGACAAACATATTGACATTCTATTAGTATTATATCTCGCAGCCAACTTTTTATCTTATCTAGGAACTTTTGCTGAATTTTTTAAATCTGCCTCTGCCTTAGAGCTCTTGATTGGAATTGATGGGATGGTCCCTTGCTTGCTTCTGGAGAGTAAATTAGTTAGTCCTCTACATGGTCATACGCAGTTTGTACTGTTTTTGACAATAAATGTGTTTATTTATAAATTTTTTATTTCTTATTACATGAAATTAATAATGTTCTGAAAACGGGCGGTAATAGTTCTTGATCGTTGCACAAATTTTCTCGCAGCCGCTATGCTCATAACATTGGACGCAGCCAATTCGTGGTTACCTTAATTGATGATGGACAGTCAATTAAAAGTTGTTCCATTCGTAATGCCAACTTGTTCCTGTAACCCTTCTTTGTCACCCCTCGTCTCGGCATTGTTCTCGTTCCCTCGCGGCAATGCAACGCCTCGCCGCAGTCGTATCGATTCCTCGCAGCAATTTCTTTGTTGGTGTGTCGCTTCATCAACGGAATCGAGTTATTACGACCGAATGTTTCTGAATAACCTATGAATTGATTAGCACTAGTGTCAATCAACGAGTACCGATCACAGTCTTACTACCGCATATCATTAGCAAACAAATAAAAAATAGTTGATTTGCAAATCGACATCGGAGCGAACTTCCTAAGTTGAAGTTTTTAAAACTTTATGACAAGTAAGAGAAGTTAATGTTGAAACCCAAGTACAAATTGTAAAAATTTTAAAGAAATAATGGCAAAAAGTCTAGGAGTAACATCTCAGAATTATAGTGAAGTAATAATATCTGAAGTCTTCTTTCGGAGCGTCTTTGCTTGTCATTATATCGACAATCGCCCAGTCTAACACTCCGAAACTTGCAGTCGCGCCTCTTAAAAAAATCATTTGATTTTCTAGTCCAATAGAATTTTATTTCTACTCCATGTGGAGTCTTTACGATTGGTAATTTTTGGTGTGACGCGTCTTACTCGTGAGCCAATCACCCAGCTAAATTTCTGTATTTTTCCTTTTCAAGGTTTCGTTCTCCCTCAAAAAATTTCCCTCCCTTTGATGACCTTAACTAGACACCCCCTTCGTTTCTTTATCGCCTCAACATTTCCTTCTCACAGTTATTGAATTTCAAATGTCAAACCCATTTGTCCAACGCTTTCTTGTCCCTAGTATACGATGCTTCTGCTCAGTCTTTCGCATCTGGCTTTCGTCACTTCTATTGATACGCGTAAGAGGTGGTGCCTCTTTTGTCCACTCACTTGTTCTCTGGGCCTGCTACCCTTTGGTGCCCCTCAACTCACAAAAAACTTGTCCTTCTAGTCACGTTCTGCGTCTTCTGTTTATAACTGCGTGCAGTATCCTGATGTCACCAACGTCGACAGATCTCGTGTTCTTGAAAAATATATCCCGTGATTTTCCGTTCCTTTCTAGTTTCAATTCTAACGACGTGATTTGTTATTAGTTTACTATTTTCTACTTTCCTTCGGCTTCTGGCCAATATGACGCGAAGAACACTGACATTCTTCACTTTGTCATATTTATTGCGCATTCTTCGAACAAGGAAACACAAAATCCTGTGCCCCTATAGTGGTCGTGTCCCTTCCCACTTTCCACTGCTGCTTTGTCGCCGAGGTCGCGGCACGTTTCCGCTCGCTCACGAGACATTCATGCCTTTCAAATATTACTTTAATTAACAGTGAAGAAATTATTAACTCTTACTATATATATATATACCGTAGCTACGAGTCATTGATGGCTCTGTTTTCAATAGTTTGGGCACCTGCTAGGGAAAGTATTTAATTTGTGTATCAGTTTATGAAACAGTACAATAGACGCTGGGAAATAACTAATAAATAGGCGCTTTGTTGTATACAGGGAACGGGCTTGTGTTTGTTAGTGGGGGTCACGGAACCTTAAATTGAGTAACATGACACGTAATATAGGAATATGTGAAGCATTCCGTGATTAGTGAATGTAGAATTTCTTTTCGAATATGTATACTATAATATAGTCAAGTAACAGCGCTTCCTGTTTTGAGTGAGCAATTATACGTATGTGTGAATATTAGCAGTACAGCCCCTGGGGTCTAAAGGAGTTGGCTAATATACCACGTGAGTTGCGTAATACCAGAGATGCATGTAGGCAATACTTTTATTGCATTACAGCTTGTGTGGACCATCTAGGGCAGGAAAAAAGCTATTTAACACATGACATAGAAACGTGCATTTTTGTATTTTATTTCATAGCTTGTAAATGGTAATAGAAGGGCGGAGCAAAAGATATTTAATATTTTAATATTTAATGTGTGTGACACGTTCTACTACACTAATACGAAAATAGCTCCTGAACGGTTGGCGATACCGAGTGGTACAAAGTAACCTTATAGGGATGTTTTAGGGAGACAAGATCGATAACAAAAGTTTCTCCACTGCATGTGGTACACGCGCAGGACTTCACTATCACTTGATTTATGATTTTACTCCAATTATTCGCGAGAAGGATTTAAAGCGATCCATAACATTATTCCAGATGGGTCCCTGATACAA
This sequence comes from Laupala kohalensis, assembly GCA_002313205.1. Classification (NCBI taxonomy): domain Eukaryota; kingdom Metazoa; phylum Arthropoda; class Insecta; order Orthoptera; family Trigonidiidae; genus Laupala; species Laupala kohalensis. Next base: position 389,676 of record NNCF01126958.1, read on the forward strand.
TTAGTCTCATACGAAAAATGTTAAGGAGTGTCCTGGTTATTCTCCGTTTGTGATTATGCGTGTTATTTTGATGATGAATTGAAATGTGCGACTGTATGTAGTGACAACTTGTTCCGTGGAAGTCATGGCGCGTCGCGGGACAATATTTGAAAAGTGGGGACAACTCGGACAAAATAGGCACAACTGTCACCGAAAAAATTTTCCAATTACACGGAGTTCGCATGTATTCGTACGGATGGAAAACTGCTTCCATCCATACTAATACATCCATCCCTCCCTAAGACCCGTGACCACGAAATCCAATGTTGGAACATAAGCGCAGAAACCAAAACTCGCTCTACCGATTCTGAGTTGAACGAAGTATAGTAACCTCACACTGTATTTATAGTGATCGCTTGATGGATTTGTATAGCACATTAATATTAGGCAAAGAAATTATAAAACCGTGGCACGTTTGAAATAATATTTACAGAAAATACACATGGGAGTTAGAATTTGCACAGCCAGAAAAACTATCGAATATTTACTATCCAATTTTATACTGTTTGTGTGATTTCTGGTTTTTTATTCACATATGAGTTTATATTTATGTTCCATTATTCTGGTGCTGCGTTTATTTTTCTAGTTACAATTTGTTTTCACATGACTACGACATAAAATACGAGTCGAAATGTTGTTCTGAAAATGTACTGGCAGTGCCGTCGCAAGAACCAGAGGGGCCCGGGGCGAACTTAAGCAAAGCACCCCCCCCCCATTTCCAACCATCCTTAACCTAATCATATTAACAATTGCAACACTTTCAATACAACACCAGTTTTTGAATTCAGCAAACTGAAGACCATTAATGCGGCATTTTTTCATAATTCGGTAATATATACGAGTATTTAGAAATAAAAGTAATCATTCCTAAAAATTAAGATCATTTGGATTTCGGGAATATAATTAACTTTCTTCCGGGAATATAATTAACTTTCTTTCGACATAAAAACTACGAAACTTTACACCAGTTTTTTAGAATCTAAAGAATACGTCGTCTATGAGTACTCCGAAAAACAATACGAACTTTAGGAGTGGACAAAAGGAAACTGACCCGGGAAATATTGACCCAAGTTTGGCCATCACTGAAAGCTTTGGAAATGGCCACCGTTGACGTCGATTGTGTTATGCCCGATTTATCAGACTGGGAGACTACCGCAGCAGTTTTTACCCACAGATTTGCGAATTCAGAAAATAAAATATCGACATCTATTAAAGCAACACAGGGAGATAACTGTAAATGGTAAACGAGTAACTAAGGAAGATAAAATGGCACGACGACGGTTAACACAGCATTTAATGGAGGGATGGCAGACGACGTGGGAAGCAAACTTGAAAGGAATACAGACCTACAGTTATATAGACAAGGTAACTTATGTGCAAAAGAATAGACGACGGTTTAGGCCAAGTCGACTAATGTTGGAATACCTTACTGGACACGTTAATTTTAGGAACTACCTACGGAGGATCGGAAAGGATGTTGTACCTGATTGTGATTGTGGCGAGAATGAAGAGACACAAGTGCACATTTTGTGGGATTGTGTGATCTTTGGGACAAAGCGTGCACAGTATATGAAAAAGTATAGACAAAAATATTTTGAATGTAAAGGATTTTCGACAACTGATTAACAAAGAATGGATGGAAATACAACATACTGGAATAGTACATCACATCCATTGGGCTTCTGCAAATGGCTTAGCAGTGTGATTAGAGTGAGAAATGACAAGACATCGAATATACACATGTTTCCTCATGATACATGCGCTATGCGTTCAATTTTTGATGTGAATTACTTAAAATGTTAAAAGAAAACAGGACCCCGTATTACGATTCCTATAGAAGCAGGGTGACCTAATGTTCAGGAAATAAAACGAAAACAAGTATTTAAGGAATAGTAGCAATAGCGTTTTCAGTGTTCTGTTGCTGCGCTTATAATGTGCGGATTATTAGAGTACACCTGACCCGTAGGTCTCCAATTTGCCCCAAGTATAAAAATCTCACGGAGAACTGGCGATCGAGGTTACCTCTACTTACTGTACTCTCCTCACCGAACATCTCATGAATTCGTGACACGTTTCTTACGGCGGTGTGTGCTGTTCCGTTTCGTTGAAAATTCTAGTCGTTCATCTTCTGGAAGTTAAATCACAAGTGGATTAAACGGATTCAGCCCAACCAGTTTGGTGGAAGAATCGTGTTATGATTCTGAAACCAGACATTACGCACCAAACTAATCTGGATTTTTTTGTAGGGCTTTACCGCTCGTCGACAACAAGGTCATTAGAACCCTAAAATTTTGTACAGGTAGGGAAAATGCAGTTACGCACTAAGGAGAGCCAACATGACTCTTCCCGCATGTGGGACTTGCCGAGTGACTCAACCATACCCACTAAAATCCCTCATGAATTACAACTCAAAACTCAAATATCAACATATCTCATTTTAAAAAAGGAGGAAGAGGAAAATGAAAGATATTCTAGCGTCAGGATCGAAAAGAACTACAGGTGACCAAGGAAGGTCAGGAAAGAGAAAGGAAGGAGCTGACACAAGTAAGTGGAAGTAATGTCAGACTCAGCTCGTACCAAACACGTACTTACAAGATGTAAGTCCCTTGGGGGGGGGGGGATAATCTTGAAATTATGCAATGGCTGTTCACTGTACTGATGGAGATTTGGTGATGCATAATGGCGCAGGTTCTGGGAGTTCACATATCCTGACAGACTAAACCAGGACTTCTGAAACAATGAAAAACCGAGGATCCAGAACTCCTGATTCCACTTCACTCATAAACCACCTGTAGAACTTAACACGGTAAAGTTTGTCTAGAGGCTTAAACTCATGTACAACAGTAAATTTGTGTGGATAAAGATGCAGGTCGTTTTTAACATGTTTCGACACGACTATATTTTGATTCTCACTTGCATAGATTAACGGCGTTGAAATTTTGTCGGACCTTTTTCCTCGCTTTCCTTAACTTGAGCGATGTTTTGTGGTGTTCGAACTATTTTCGGTTTTTACTGTTTCATTCGCTACCGAACCCTTTTCTCGCCACCTTGCCACTAAATTTTGCTTTGAACTTTGCGCAAGAATTTAAGAATTGTAAGTGTTTTGGCCAAACCTCCAGCAAACATTCCGCACACGTTTCCCGTTGTGCTTCACATAACACTCAACAATGTACACGCGATGTTTTATCGTGAGCACCATTTTGTGTAGCATTCAACTCGTCACTTTACATGTTTATACCTCACACAAACGAAATGACAGCTAAGAACTCGGAACAGAGCATGCCCCGACATGTGACAGCAACTGATTGTTGTATCGTCACCAGTAGCCATTTCCATCATGACGCATTTCTGAAGAGATAAATTAGAAAGTATGGAATATAAAGGATAAAAACCAGAATCTCACTAAGGAAAAAGGAACGCTGAAAATGTGTGTAGATTACTGTGAAGAAATTTTTGTTGAAATTAGAAATAAAGATACCAGGGAGAAAGTGAGAAGGAAAGTAAAAGGAAGCAGGAAAAGGTGGTGGAAGAAATAGAGAGTATGGGAGAAATAACACTGACGGAAGTTCAGGCCGCAATCAGGACTTGAAATTGGGAAAAGCTGCTGGACGGGATGAAATAGTTCCTAGGTGTAGAAGTACGAGCTAAAATACTTAATTGGTTGAAGACAATATTTCGAAAGTGTTGAGAAGAAAAGAGCACACCAGAAGATTTGGGAAAGAAATATCATTGCAGAGCAATCTTCTTATCTTTAGTAGTAGCACAATTTTACAGCAGAATTTTAGAGAAGAGATTGTGCTTAGAAATAGAGGATGAATTGTAAGTACTGAGCGCGTATAGAGGAGAAAGACAAGCTCACGATCATATCTAAACTATAAAAACAGAAGTGGACAACACGTTATGAAGAGATAAAGACCTATATACAGCATTCTTAGATCTAGAATCTGCTTCTGACGCCGTGCCTTGCTTAGAGTTATGGAGAACCCTCGTTGAGGTAGAAGTGTCAGAAGAGCTAATCAGTCACATATAATCCCTTTTTAAGAACGCAGAAGGGTAAGTTCGGAAAGAGGGAATATGTCTCAGCCTGTTCAGGTGGATAAACGAATTAAACAAGTGGATGGTCTGAGCCCATTTATATTTATTCTTTATGAATAGAATTTTGAAACAGTGCAAAATGAGAACCAGAAAAGTTAAAATAGAAAACTGGCATTAGAGACCAGTGTGCCTTCAGCCATTGGTATATGCAGACGATGTTGCTCACATGGCTGGAGATAGGAAGCATTGGAAAGTGGAGGAATGAGCTAACTCAATCACAAAGACAAAGGTGTGACATTGAACATGGGGAAAAGCAAGGTAATATAATCACCTGACCCGAGGGATACCTACCTGGGTATAACATGGAACGGACAAATATTGGAACAAATATACGAATACATGTATCTCGGAACCATTATAAGTGCAGATAGCAAATTAGAAGATGAAACAAAGAACAGGGTTAGCAAAGCAAATAAGCTATTTTACCTCATTAAGCCATATCCATACTAATATATAAATGCGCAATGCGAAAGCGTGTCTTCTGTTACTTAATCACGACAACCACAAAACCGATCGTAATGAAATTTAGCAAGGAGATTGCTTAGATGTCCAGAATGAACATAGACTAACTTCCATTTTGAAATGTGAGAAAAGAATGATACCAAATGATGTTGAAGATAAATGTCGGTGAAATCGGAGTAAAAAATCAGCCATATTCACATACGCCGCCTAAACGGTTAGATAGGTGACAAGTACGAATGGCAATATTCTTCACCTCAAAGAGTTTTACAAAAAACGTCCGCTACAGCATATCCACAAAAGTTTCCCTACATTATCAAAAAATATTATTTAAAATAGAAGTGTTAAAATACTTCAAATTTAAGAAGGAAAAATCAATCATCATATTCAATAGATTATTTGTTTGATGCATTTAATAAAGATAAAAAGTCTTTAAATCATAAAATTTCGACGAATAGTTTAGATTTTACAAGAATTTGAAAGAAATGGTGCAGCCGCGTCATACATCGGAAGCGAAACTTGGACCGGCGTGGTTCCCGCGAGATGGTGTAGTGCATACAATCACGGTTTGTATTAAATTTGTATTACTGTCGTGAACTCTTTTTAGTTAGCTCTGTTGAGCGGTAGCCAGGCTAACCGGAGGCGACATGGGGGTTTTTGGGGGAAGGAGTGAAGGGAGGTGAGGTTGGGTATGGTCAGTTCTGGCAAAGAAACTCTGTATGCGTGAAAGCAGTTTAATACTCACTAACAGTCGGTGGCACGGCGACAGGCAGTGACGAGTCCCATAGTCAAGAGGTCGGCGAGGTTGAACTCTCGGGCACGACCCAAAGGTAGCCGGTTCGCGCCTCGGTCAGCGGTCGCTTGAGCGAGATGGCTCAGATACGTGAGCGACGTGAGTGGTGGCAGACTAGTCAGAGCGAGAGCGAGTCTCCTCCCGTCATATCCTCTATAACTCGCGTCACTCTGTCCTACTGAACTCGTTACCGCCTGTGACGTGTTATACTGTCCTCAATTAAAGTGCACACGTGTGCCTCACAACATTATAATGAATTTGAAAAATTAAGATGCTTTATGTGTTTAAAAATTTGTAAGAAAAAGTATTTTAATCTTACAGTATAGTTAGATATTTTTTCTTGAGTAAAAGAAAATTAGTATATGAAAAATCCCGAGCAACGCCGGGTAATTAGCTTGTACCATATTGGGGAAAAGAGAACTTAGCCGCAAAACTAAAATTAACATATTTAGAACAATATCACTTTATTATACGGGCCGGAGAGTTGGACAATGCAAGACAAGTATGAAAACAGAAGAACAGCATGTGAAATGCGAATCTCAAGGAGAGCTGTTGGGAAAACAGATAAAATTAGGAACTCGCAAATCAGAGAAGAATTGTAACAAAATTCTATGAAGAGTGTGGTGGAAGAAAATGAGCTGACATGTGGTAAGGATGAGTGAGGAAAGAAAGCCTTGACAGGTGAAAGAAGTGTGACCTGAGGGGAAGAGAGCAACTGGAAGACCTAGACTGCAGTGGAAATACCACATTGCAAGGATTGCAGGAAGAGTGAAGAGCCTGATTAACATGAAGGTAATGACGACAGGCAGGAGTAAGTTTTGAAGGTGACTGAAAGAACATGACGTTTGACGGCACGGAAGGTGGAAAGAAGATGATAAATTAATCAAAGACAATTGCCATTTTTGTGAGTATGGAACTTTGCTTAACTTAGACGAAAAACGATATTTTTAGCTAAGTGAAGTATTATTTCCATTGGTTGTTGTAAAACAGTCTGTCAATATTCTTCTTCGGTTGGAACTTGAGCTAACAATTCTTGATTTATAGAATTGTGGTTTTTAAGGCTTAATTCGGTCTCAACCCTCTCGGCTCCATGCACATGAATTGCTTCGGGTTAATGTTGTGGGAAGGAGACAAAGATTAATGTTGTGGGAATAAAGAAAAGAAAATGGATCAAATTAAATCCGTATCTCATACAATTTCTTACAGGACACGGAAATTTTGATATCTTCCTAAAGAAAAGTGTACTTAGAGAAGATAGAGCATGCATGTGCAGATCAGGGAAGGAAAGTGTAGAGTATTTGTTAGGGAAATGCCCTTTTAAATGGAAAAGGAGGAGTAAAGTATTAGAAACAATTGAGTAAAGACGGTAAATTTGTTGGAATAAGTGGACAGTATATATATACAGAGTAGTACAATGCCTCTAAAACTTATGTCACTGAAATTGGTGAGTTAAAAGATATCATGAAACGTGAGAATGAAGAAACGTGAGAATGAAAAACTATACTTGAGCCTCGTAATGGCTCAGTAAATGGATTAGGTGATCAAGACGATGGTGACTCAGTAAATATATAAGGTGGTCAATACCATGGCCGAAAAAAATGAAGAAAAAAATGAGAGGGGAAATAGTACAAATATGACCAAAAATATACGGGAAACTATTTTAAAGACACCTGAAGAAAACCCTCGAAAAACACTATATTGGTTCGTAAAGGAAATAGCAGGAAAATTAAATAGATTCTTTAATGGAAAATTAATAGAGTGGTTCCAACGTTAGAAAATGGTTTGTTTTGTCGTGATTTATCATTGGAGTGGATGTACCCAGTTTAATTTTAACTTTATTATAAGTATTTTAATTTATATAGCTAGTATTTCTTATTGTGAATTAATATATCGTATCAGTATAACATTAATCCTCTACAAAAACTAGAGTACAATAACGATGTTGTGTTGAAACAAAAATGTCTCCAAGCATACTGGAACAAATGATACATTTTTTGAAAGAAAAAATTGTTTTTATGTGGATAATTTAAAATGAATTGACCCAATGATCCTTATATAATCGTGAAAGTGCACTCATTTGTTTAAAAATTTTGATAATCTTAAATAACTGGAATAGACTGGGTGAAATATCTCAATAATTTTATCAGTAACGTGGTATTTCGTAGGCTCTGAGTCAATTTTTGTTGCAGTTTAAAATAGAAGACAATCGTTAGTCGATTTAAATATTTGTCAGCCTTGGAGCATGTATAAAGAGAGCACCGTATACAACGTTGTTCGTAGGGTGTCATGTTGAATACTAATGAACGGGAAATGATGAGTTATTTGGAGACGTTACTGCGAAGTGCAGCAAAAAAAATCAAACAAAAAACTATGAATTTGTAGAGAATATACACACGACACCAAAAATAAATAATGTGACGGCCTTCTGCATATGGGTGAAGTACTTGCGCCCCTTTATAGTGTGAACAGTATTTTCCGGAAGCGATGATAATGAATATTTCCTCTTATTAATAATGGTGGAAAATCCCCAATGTGATGTAATAGTAATGTATGTACTTAAGTGTTACGATGTGGATGAGGAGTGAACTCTACAAATGCTGATATACCTTGAGTTTAGGTCACAGTAAATACACCATTCATCAGATCGCCGACGTTTCCACTTTTATTAACCCATCTTCCGGGCTATATATACATATACACATCATTGTTTTCTAAACAGAACAACTAAAAACCTAAACAGAACAACTAAACAATAGCAGAGCTAACATAGTGTATAACAAAAGTAATTACATATATATGTCTACAGGCGAGTATAACATTGGATATATGTACTGCGCACTATAACTCTCGACTGCCCGAAGCAATTTCAACGAAAGTTGGTACAACGAAGACTCACTATGGTAACAAATATTGTGTTGGTAACACATTACTTGCACCCCTAGGGAGGGGTGGGAAGGGATTTATATTTAAGAATAATCGGAAACTACCATATTTAAGAATAATCGGAAACTACCGATATTGGTAATGACCAAATTTTTGAGGATGCTGAAGTGAAAAGTAACATTTCTCATGTCGCTTAAATCTACGATCACCCCTATGAACGAATGTGCACCCTTCGTCTAGGGGGTGAGAGAAAGGAAATATAAAAGTAATCGGAAATGACTGCTATTAATGTTGGGATCATAGTTATCGGGGCCGCTGAAACTTGTACTAACATTCCCGATGACACGTCGAGGATCAACCCTTATATATCCCTTCGGAAGGGGATGCTATTTTAAAGTTATAGAAAATGATATAGAAGTGTCCAATTCTCAATTTTTGACATCGCTGAGTTTAATAATGATATTCTGATATAGTGTAAGTCAAAATTCAGCTTCAGTGGATAGAAAGACACTCCTAGCATCCCCTGGGAATGGGGTGCGAAGAGAATGAAATTTAAAACTAAGAGGAAATGACCGATATTGGTGTTGAATACATTACTTTCGGAATCACTGAAATGAATAGTGACATCCCCGATTTCGCATAAGTCCATGATCATCCCCCGTTCACCTCATCAACTCTAGGGAAGGAGATGTCATAAAAATGAGCGAAAATGACAAATTCACAGTTTTTGGCGTCGCTGAGTGAAAGGTATCACCCCTGATATCATTTAAGTCTTAATTCAGTGCCCATGGAAATGACACACTCATTTATCCTCCTCCAAGGGAGTGGAAACGACATGAAAGGAAAAAATAATTGAAAAGGACCAATTTGCATCAAACAAATAGTTTTCAGGGTTGTTGCGATGAATAATTGTGCAGCCAATGCTGTTTAAATAACACGGAGGTACGGTACCCTTGGACCTGTGGGGAAGGGTGGGACGTAAAAATAATGAGAAATGACTTGTATTCGAGTCAAATTCATCGTCTCCGTGGTTGCAGAAATGAATTATAAAAATGAAAGGGGAGGATGTGAATGGTGTAACACGTAAAAAATATCTAAAATGATCGATGGAAATATGTTTATAATATTCGGAGTTTATTATAATCAAACATAAATATATCCCAAAACATTACACATCATTACAAAAATAATAAAATAAAGAAAGAGGAAAATGAAGGATACCCTAGCCTAATGGCGAAGGGATCGAAAGGAACAAGAGGTGACCAAGGGAGGTCAGGAAAGAGAAAGGAAGGAGTCTAGCACAAGTAAGTGGAAGCAATGCCAGGCTCAGCTCGGGGCCCTGTATTTGCCAAACACGTACTTACTAGATGTAAGTCCCCTGGGGGAGAAAGGATGGCATGATACAAAAATGGAAATAAATAATTTGCGTTTATTTTGCAATTTTTAATGTTTCTAGATGAAAAATTGTACTACCAATTCCGTAATGATGAAGTTCCAACCAAACGGTATGTTTGGCATCCCTTTAGGTAGGGTTAGAAAGAGCGTGACGAGAAAAAACCCGGTAACGATCGATATTTGTATCGAATCCATAGTTGTCTTAGTTGCTGAGTTGAATTATGATACGCGGGATGCCGTTAAGTTTCTGACTAGATACAACATGTAAAATACAATTTAATCTAATCTTTCAGTAAAATAAACGTAAAAAAACTTTAAAACTACAAAAAATATCCTTCCTTGGTCACGTGCAAGAGTTTAACCGGTGCATAAACAGATATTTTTAAAATACGAAATATGAATTTAAAAATGAAAGGAGTCGCATAAATACTAATACAACTTACAAATTTCTGAAAAAATCCTGTATTAAAAATTTTACATTCCCTTCCCAATTGGTACTAGGAGTATAGCGGCAGATCGTGGAATTTGGTGTCATCGGAAATATCACTACTGGTTTCAGATGACCCTAAAACTACGTTCTCAACCGGCCATTTTCGATAGTCGTTACTGCATTGAAAGTGTCAATGCAATTGAGCGGTATCAAAAATGATGTATTCCACACCAATATTGGTCGTTTTTTTTATTATTTTAACTTGACACCGTATTTCCACCTTAATGGGTGCGAGGAGCATATTGATCACCCCTGTGGTTCAATGGTGAACTTATTGGGGTTGTCCTTATTCATCTCTACGGAACGAAAACTATAGTTTCCAATCAAATATTTTTTTCAATTATTTTTACGTGCTACCCCCTTGCAACCCCGACCCTGGAAGTGCCAAGGTTGTCTTATCCCTACGGTGCTTGTTGTCAGATAGTCAGTGTAATCTGTGTACCAAGTTTGATTCAAATTGCTCCATATATTGTGGTTTTTATTCTCACATAAATACCCCCATTTCAGGGTAGTTTTCCTAAAATAGTACCATATCTATTGTCATGCAAACCACGCACATATATACGCACATACATGGAACGGAGCAAGTTAAATGAAAGCATGTAATATACTCGGTATGAATATTTTTATACCAATCCGATCATAAAAACCCTCAAAAGTGCGTAATTATCATTTTCACTTATGCCTCTTAAACGAAAATGACATTTTATCCGTACTAAATACTATAAAGAAGAATTGGTATCGAGTATTGGAAGTTTCATTATTGTTGAGAGGACAAAACTAGTTTTTGACTATTTTCTTTTGTCAGAACTAGTATTGAGCACTTTGAAAACGCTCAAAACGTTAACGTTTCTCGCAAAACGTGAACGTCCAAACTAGTTCTGACAAAAACGCATCTGCCAAAACTGGTTTTGTGCGTGACTTCTACATGTATACCAGCGCTGACATGTTACATCCACATCAGAATTATTTGTGCTGTGTAGCACTACCAACACGATCAGTTATCTCATACTAATACATATAAATAACCAAACCATTAATCAAAATATATAAGTATACATTAGTGCTAAATACAACAAATTAAATCTAATTAACCATGTTCTCCAGTAAAAATTCTATTTATAATACAATATAAATAACAAAGCTTTTAATTAATACAATGAATCAAATTAACGTAATATAACTACTGATGATTTCAAATAGGCGTGTGACCTCAACTACATACACATACCTACTCGTACTAAAGTACTGAAACTTAAAAATTTCTGAAAAATCCTCAGCAAATAAAATTGTATTTCCATTCTCTTCCCAAGAGGTGCTAGGGGTGTATAGTGGCTGATAGTGTCATCGGGAATATGTAACTGGTTTCAGAGTCCGCGAAAATGACCTCAAAACTAATATCCATCTTTTTCTGTTATATTTTCATTTCATTCCCTTCTCATCCCCTACCCAATGGGTGTACGAATATGTCCCTCATGGAGGGTGATCGTGGGCTTGTCATTGAGTGTCACTTCTATTCAGCAGTTCCAAAAATGATGTATTCAACTTCAATATCAGTAATTTTGTATTAATTTTTACCTGCCACTGCATTCTCACCTCATGTGTGAGTGCTAGGGGCATATTTTCGTCTGTGTGGACTAATTGTGAACTTATTGGGGTGTCCTTTTCCATCTCAAGGGCACCGAAAACAATGGTTTCCAATCTAATACATTTTTTCATTCGTTTTATAAGCCACCCCCTTCCCACCCCGTCGTTAGGGGTGCCAGGGTTGTCTTCCGCACAATGCTTGTCAGATAGTCATCTGGGTACCAAGTTTGGCTGTAACTACTCCAGACATTTTAGAGTTATGGTGGAATACGCACATACATACGCCCATTTCACCCGCTTTGGGGTAGATTGTCGTAAAATGGTAGCATAATCTGTTGTCCTGCAAACTATAGATACGAACGGTGCAACTTAAATAGAAGCTTGTAGTATACTCGGGATAAATACTTTTCTACTTATCCGAACAGAAAAACACTCAAAAGTGCGTCATTATCATTTTCTTTTATGCTTCTTATACGAAAACCACGAAATTTCATCTGAACTAAATACTAAAAAAAAGGAATTGGCTTCGAGTATAAAAGTTTCATAGGAGAGGAAAAAAACTAGTTTCGGAATATTCCCTTTTGCCAGAACTGGTGTTGATCAGTTGGAAAACGCTCAAAACTAGTTCTGGCAAAAACGTATGTCAAAACTAGTTTTGGTCGTTTTTTTTCGTCCAATGGGTTTTGTGTGTAACATCTACGCTACAGCATAGTGTTTTAGGATAAGTCGTTGTAGTGATATGTTTCGTGATGAGGTTCAATTATAGTTGCAGATAAGTATAATCACTTTTGTTACGTACATCTCCATATATCGAATATGTTCTTTAATTTTTGGTTTTTTAGTTCTGTTTTCTTTTAAAAGACCTTCATGTTTGTAGAGCCCTGAAGATGACTTAATAAAAGTCGAAGCGTTGGCGATCTGATGAATGATGTATTTATAGTGACCTAAAGTCAAGGTATGTCATATACTTGTTCCAACACGTCAAGAATTTCGACTTATCTACTAATGCTGTATTCGGATATCAATGGTGATTAAACATTTAAATTTTCTTAAAGGCTTGTTCGGTCGGAGTCGTGTAAGGTCTGGTCGTGCCGGGCTAAGGTCACCATCGGTGTTAAAATTATGTTTTCTTGGCGTGCAATTTCAATGGCTTTTTTTAACAGCGACGAGAGTATGCACACTCTCTGTGCGCTATGCAACTGTCGCTCTATGTGTATGTTTGTAGCTCGTGGCAGCCACACACTCGCTGCGTAACTCATTACTGGGCGCACTTTTGTATCACTTAGTGAAAAACAAACGTGACGGCGACACATTCATCCACTCGCGTCCGCTTCCCCCACCATTCCCCCTGCGCACATTCCATTGGCTTAACGTTGCAACCATCCTTTGGCATAGTGCAGCGCCTCACGAAGTTCAACGCTTAGGATACGGAATGGTTGGTGCTCCCGGGCATCATGCTCACAACCACCGGTGGAGTCAATTCTGAAGAAGTCAGCAGCATGGCACTCGAAGCGTCAAGCGACAAATGCCAAACGCGGTACCAACCCAGCCTCATTGGTTGAATAGTCGTGCAAAATAACACAATTTACGCGAGCAATGCTACGGGTAATCAACTAGTCCACAATAAATTTAAAAATGGAAAAAATAATTTTTGATCAAAGTTACTATGTTAATCTTTCATATCAATGAGACTGCACGAGATAATAATAGAGCGCACTGAAAATTTTCGGAATCCTTCCACCTTAATCATCCTATTACGAACACCGGAAAACACGCTACTGAAAAGGACCTTTATCGATTTCCAAATTATTTGTAAATGGTTCCAACTCAACAAGCATGTAAAAGATTTCCAGGCATTGGCCTCAGCCATTTTAGAAGTGCAGTCTCGCGCTTCGTGTTAGTTTAAAATGCAGTTATTTAAAAAAACTGCGAAATCGTAAATACTGGATTGCATTACAAACGTATATTGGCTGAGATTGAACAATATCGTGTAAATGTAAAATGCAAATCCTGGGACATAAAGCGTCATTCTACTGTAAACCTGCTTCTGTGTTCTAGGATATAAAGTTTATTACTTGATGTTTGTTGAGACTTATCTTAAATTTATGATGAATGAAAACGAAATTTTGTTTGTTTTGTACAGCACTCTGCCTGCTATCTGTGTAATGGTTACTACGGGCCATGCTTTGAGGAACCGGTGTGCGCCACTTGCCATGCATTCCTCTTCCCTGGGGACTTGAATCATGCTGAGGCAGTGCCCATCTTCAGTGAGGTACGTCTTTTCTCACTACTTTCCTGATTCAACTGACTTACCAGTTTTGAAAAAGGAATTAGTAGGGTAAGATGGTAAAACGGCTCTTTACACAAGTTTTCTTGAGATGATTCATTCTGTCATTAGAAATAACCATTTTGGCGAAAACTGACTCAAAAGTTCAACCCCCTAGCGCCGTTAGGACCAAATTGCTTTAAAAAAATTAATATCTTGGCTCCACTTTGAGCCAACTCTTTGGGGTTTGAAGGAATTAAACATATTCCTGCACCTCTGGCGATTTTTTTTTAAAGCGGAAAATTTGTATCAAAATTCAAAAGTGTGTATCGTCTGAAGTTCTTCAATTGTCTTTCTAACTTTTTTTCGCATGTTTTGAAAATCGTAATTGAGAATTTCATAATACACAAAAAAATCTGGAGTGTGCCCCATTCAACTTTCCAATTACAATTCATAACAAAAACTCATAGAACACGCTACCAAACACAAAACTTCTAGCAAAAATTTAAAAAATTGAAAACACAAATATTAAAAAAAAATACACTAACAATATACAAGGTGATATATTTCTTAGATTAATCGGATGCAAAATATTTATCATCACAATACATGGCATCCCAAAAACCAACGTATCGTATTCCAGTAAAGATTGCGTGAACTATCTTCCAAATTGAACTCTTTGAAATTCCTTTTTTTGCAGATTCAAATAAAGCGTTTCCAACATTCCAATTCGCGAAATTCCGAAGAGATCTCAAATATATTTTTTTCCACCGATTACAATACTTACACATTCTGTGCTATTGAAAAGTAAAAACCCTTTTTTTGCGTAATAATTTTTCGCTGTATCTCGAAAACGACGCGACGTACAGGAATGCGGTTTGACAATCTGTACGCAGAATTACTTGACCAATCAAATTGCTCGTATGCATATTTTCAAAATTTTAAATATTAAGCAACCGGAAGTGGAGCACAGTGTGTAAATGAAGTCAGAATGAACTGTTCAGTAATAGGCTTCTATTCTCAACGTATTCAAAGTCAAGTCTCAAGTTTGGTTTCGATACATCAATTTGTCCGTGAGTTATCGGGGGAACAAAGTTCTTAACATACATGCGGACATACAGATACGACATTGGACATCTTCGCCAAATACACTGTTCTGGAGCCAATTCGCAAAGATCCGAAGGGATCTCCCTTACTCTGTGTAATTGGAAAGTAAAAATAGTTTTTAGAAAACATTAAATTTCCCCTTAGGGGTGAATTTTTATAAAATCCTTTCTTAGCAGATATTTTTGATCATTTTTTGGAAACAATTTTTTTTGATCCCCCACCTTAGAAATACGATTATTCATCTCAGAATCTATGTAAATAAAAACTAAATGCTGTTCGTTGGTAAGCGCATCACTTGAGAACTGCTGGACCGATTTGGCTACTTAAAAAAAGTTCGTAAAAGTTAGAATGAAGTTTTTAGGGAAAGAAAAATTAGAAAAGTTTGCCGGAAAATTAGAAAATTCGGGAAAAACTGAAAGTGCATTTTCTGTGAGATTTTTGTGTAAACGCAGGACCGTAACTTACGATTCGTACGATGTATATACGTAATTCTGTTTTGTTTTGTTTCTTATGGTCCTTGAAAAGTTTTGAGGAAAATAAATTCGGGACAGTTACAAATGAAAGTCGGCAAATTCAGGACAGTTACAAATAAAAGTCGGAAAATTCTGACGAACTGCATAAATTCATAATTTTTGTATGCACTCTCGATAATCAGCGATGGGAACGATATATTTGGTTGATTCTTTTTTGTTGTTTTTTCAGTTGAATTGTGATTCTGTTGTAAGTTCATCGCAATCGTTTCATGAAATGAATCGAGTTTCGTCGTTTTATCTCAAACAATTTTACAGATTACCTACGAAATACCATGGCCACAATCATTAACAGATACAATGATCACTCAGAAATACAATTTTTTCATTTTTACTTTGTTTACACATTGAAAATAGCTTTTCACAAATTCACAAAACGATCACAAACAATTTTATTGAAATTTGGACAGGACAACGTTGTCGGGTCAGCTAGTACTACATAACCATGGATGTGACCCTAATATCGGTTGTTTTTACATCTCACCCTTTCTACCCTCAGCTTTAGGAGTACAGTGTTCCGATGTGATCTCATCGTGTATATAATGGTACTGGTAGTTGAAACGTGACGTCAACCCTAAAACTATGTACCCAATGCATTTTTATACTTCAGTATTATTTTTCAATTATTTTTCTCCATAAACCAATTTCCACCAACCAACCCAAGGGGTGGAAGTGGTGTGTTTGTTTCATGAGGGCAGAGCTAAGACTTACACGATATTGGAATTTTAATATCAACTCAGCGACACCGATAATTATGGGATTGTCACTGATATGCCATGTTCGATTTTTTTTCATGGTATCCCCTTCTCGAGGGGTGCTGGATTGTATACAGGCTGTTTGCCAACGTTGATATCTTCGAGAATGCCACTATTAATTTCTGCGGCCCCAAAAACTACGATCTTGACACTAATATCGGTCACTTTCGATTATTTTTAAATTTCACTCCAAACATAAAGGGTGTATATTCCTTACAAGGGGTGATCGTGTACTTATCTGGAAATGAGGGTGTCACTTCACTTCCAAAATGTGCTGTCCCAGAAATGATTTAGTCAACACCAATTTTCTATCGTTTTTTATGTTTGCGTGTTATTCATTCCCATTCTACCCCAGGGATGTTAGGGGCACATTTGCAAAGTGGACTGATTGTGAACTTGCAAAGCTCCTCCGGGGACGCTCTTAGTCATCCCGACGGCACTGAAAGTATAGTTTCGAATTTAATATCGTGTTATCTCAATGTCATCCCCTTCTCACTTACTCCATATGGGTACAAGTGATGTGTTACCCCCGTAGTGCTTGTCATATTGTCACTCATCAGTGTATAAAGTTTGGTTGATATTGCTCCAGACACTAGAGTTATGGTGGGATACATTTTTAAAACATTCCAACCCCCGTTTCACCCCGTTAGTGGTGGATTTTCGTAAAATTCTCTCTTATCGGATGTCTACACCTTAACAGGAATCTATCTGTCAAATTTCCAGTTTGTAGGCTTTCTAGTTTCTGACATTTTGTGATTAGTCAGTCAGTGTTTGGTATTTCCCTTTTATACGAACATAAAGACGACCTGGGAACCCGCAGCTTTACTCCCGTGTATTCCGTAATATATCTCACGCTTTATTCTTTCTCCAAGAGGTGACACCATTCATCTCACCGACACCGAAAACTTTGAACTCTTCACTGATATCGTTTTCGATAATTTTTTATGCCACAACGTTCCCTGAGTTGTTGGGGTTAATAGGGCTGATCATGGATTTAAGCAGAATCGGAAATGTCATTAATAATCTCAGCGACTCCTAAACATTTGATCTCCACATGCATATTGGTAACTTTCGATTATTTTATGTCAACCCATTCACATCCCTTGCCTAGGAGCATCTTATTTCATATAGCCTTACACGATTACACTATGTTACAATTAATTCAGCAATTCTAAAAACTGTGAACTCGTAACTGATACCTATCATTTTCGATAATTTGTAAATAGCATTGCCTGATCTTGAGATGTACAGGATGATTTACGGGATGATTTTGGACTTGGGGTTTTCGAAAATGTCATTACTAACCTTAATGGCCCCGAAACCTATGATCTCAACACCAATATGTCATTTTCGATTCTTTTTACATTTCATCTTTTATCCAAACGGAGTATATTCCCTGATAGGGGGTGATCGTGGACATAAGTGGCATTGAGAGAGTTGCCCTTCTCTTCAGAATTGGAATTGGAATACACAATTGAAGAGACACCTCGGATCTCCTTCTTCAAGAGAACAGTGTCCCTCAGGGCTGAGTCCTGAGTAACTTTATTTGCAGTGGCCATTAACAGCATAACATCCGCTACAAAGAATCCTGTCCAACACTCTTTTTGTCGATGTCTTTGCCACCTTTTGTTCATCGCAGTGTCACAGGTGCGGGGAGACAAATCCAACTCGTTCTCAATAGATTATACCACTGGTCAGAGATGACTGGCATTCGTTTCTCTGCTGAAAAAACACGCTGTGTTCTTTTCAGTAGGAGACCAAGTCTTCTGTCTGAACCTCACTTCACCCAGGACAACGTTCTAAAATTCTATCAGTAAAATTCTTAGGTCATATCTTTGATCAGAAATTACAGACCTAAGAGCGAGTATATGAAGTTTCTGAATCTATTGATGTGCCTGAGTAGCAGGGAATGGGGTGCTGATCGCTCCTCCTTCCTCCAGTTTTACTGAGCATTCATAAGATCTCGGCTCACTTATGGCTACGTTGTATATAGCTCTGCTCGTACAAGCTATTTAAAGAAGTTGGATAGTGACCATCATGCAAGAATCCCACCAGTCACGGGAGTCTACAGTACTAGTCGCATTTGTATGTCGAGAGTGGCGAACCATCTCTTTACTTCCGACGGCAACTAATGTTACGAGACTTTGCCCTTCTACATACTTTAGTCGACAACCTGGTACAATATGCAGTATTTCATCGTCCCTCTTTTTCCATTCATTCTACAACAAAAGACTGAGAGCAACCAAACCATTTGGATATCGCTCCAAACAAATTTTTGGAAACCTTAATGTCTTAAATCAAGGTTTCAGTCTTATGCATCATGACAAGCAGAACACTCCATCTGCAATGTTGAGGGTATACTTCCACCTAATCCTCGACAAACACCAGGTCTAGAGTTTCGGGGATGAGATTGACAAATTATCCGTACTATCCTCTTCTGAATTCTAAAAGTTTGAATACTCTGACCGGAATTGCCCCAGAAGGTAATGCCGTTACGTAAATGGGAGTAAACGTTTGCAAAATATACGCATGGTGAAATACGCGGACTAACTGCGTTAACTAAGATTCGAAATGCGTAACACAATTTGCTTAATTGGGAATTAAGATTGTCAACGTGACAATTTCATTTGAGGTTGTCTTGAATATGGAGACCTAAGAATTTTGTATTTGTAACAGTTTTTAATTGTGTTTCGTTTAAAGAAAGAGAAACCTGGGTAAAGATTTTGTGATACTATCGTGAAATGACATAGGCACTGTTTTGTCTGTGTTTACAATGAGACGATTGCATGGAACCAAGTCGAAAGGTTAGACGAAATTTTTTGTGCGTTGGCGTGTTTACATAAAAATTAGTGTCATCAGCAAAAAGAACCATTTTGCTATTTGATGTGGATGATGACATGTCGATAACATACAATAAAAAGAGGATAGGGCCGAGAATTGAACCTTGGGGTACTCCGCAAGTAAGTGGCTTTGTTTCTGAAAGACAACGCTGAAATATTTTATTTTTAGTATAGGATATTTTAACCTATTGATATCTATCTTTTAAATAAGTATTTAGCCGTTGATGTGGAAGTCCACGAATGCCTAAAGAATGCAATTTGGAAAGGAGAATTCCGTGATCGATTACATCGAACGCTTTGGATAAGGCAAGACAAACACCCTGAAGAATTTTCTCCAAGGTCAAGAGATGTGGTAACATCGTTTAAGAAAGAAAATATTGCGCTTGCAGTGGAAAAATATTTCCTGAAACCGTGTTGGTCGTTAGAGAGAATGTTATTTTTTGATAAAAAATAAAAAATTTAAAATTATAGGACAATTTTTCTATGATTTTTGAGAAAGTGTGTAGTAGAGATATTGCTCGGTAATTTCCAATATTACGTTTGTTTCGTTTATTGAGTAAAATTTTCACTTTAGCTGTCTTAAATGTTAGGAAACACCCCTTCTGATAAAGAACTATATAAAATATTTATGAGTCTAATCATAAATATTATATAAGCCCCTTCGTGTAACTCATTCACTCACTGATCTAGTAATCATAAGTATTCTAGTCGTACAAGTATGAAACTCGGCTCATCTTGTAGCCGGAGAATGAAAATGAATGTTAAAGTTCCTAAAATTTGACAATGTTAATTTTTAAGTACATTTTTCGGTAATTTAATATTACGTAAATCACACGAACATTAGCTTGTGGATGTGCCATACAAACTTCTCAAACCACCTCGAATGTTTGTTTACAAAAGTATTGTATGTCTAATGGCGCCGAACGGCAGAAGAATCGTATTGGGATTTTAATCAAAGGATAGTACAAGTTATTTAAGGTTTAATAGACGTGTTAAAGTATTGTGAACTATATGTGTCTAGTTGTTTTGTGAATTTTGTGCAAAAATTAAATCATAAAAATCTTATCTTTGATGCCGTTCCAAATTAGTTCTCGTTATCTGTCAGTGGAGAAGAAAAAATATCATTACGAACGTAAATGCACGTACCTCCGTGGGGATTTCTTTCCTTTAAAATTTTGCCGACAGTAAGAATTTGCTAAATAATAATTAGTAATAGAAGTATCGTTGATGTTAGTTGAAAGTTAATGTTCTGTGAGGCATAGCAAATCGAATTGATTTTCATGTACCAGAATTTCAATGTCTGTCAATTTGTTTGAAAGTGATTGGACATTATGATGAAATATAATTATTTTATTTTGTCAAAGAGTTCGTGATTCATGAGAAATGGAATCGACGTTACATTGTGGAGAGGTATTTGAATTTGATACAGCTATTAGTTCCGGATCAAGCCCGTACACTGCACCCGAACACGATTGTCACCTTCGAGTACTCCCTCATCGTACTCCTGAGCGCGAGTTGTGACTATGGGGGTGGCAGGAGATGTGGATGGAGGAATAGATGAGGGAGGACGTAGGTTATGAGGGAGCAGTAGGTGAAAGAACGGGGACAGGAGAAGAAATGGGTGTGGAAATAGAAAGAGGTGATGAGGTAGGAACAGAGGGAGGAGGAGATGAGGTAGGAGCAGGAGGAGGTGTAGGAGTGGGTAAAGGGGCAGGTGGATGATGTGAGGTCGTATGTGAAGCTAGGAGAGAACCTACGTGATGTTTCCCAGACGGACTCAGGTGTAAACCGTGATGGGTGATGTCCTTGGTAGTCAAGTGTGGTTGCAAATCAAAAAATGTAATTTTTGTGTCTGCTAGGTGATATTTTAGAGAGATGTTTGCCAGTTTAATTTCGTGGTTTAATTGTGGAGCGTTGAAGCGCGGAGGCATGCAAGAGAGTACTATGTTCGTGTGCTGAGAGGCCATTTTTAGTTTTTGAAGATGTTCAGACGCGTGGAAATGACCACCCAAGTTAATATTGTTCTGCCCACCTATGATGATTACTGTGTCCCTCTCTGTGAGTTTTTTTAGTGTAGGTGTCCAGTTCTCGAATAACTTTAGCCAAACGAGAGTTTGTCTCAAAGAAACAGGAGACTGAGAGCTGGCTAGGAAGCAATCCACGCAAAACGGAGGACATCTGACGATAGTGCGAATCAGCTAATATGAGCACGTTTGATTTATGTGTGGAAGTGTTGGTTACATTTCTGGGTAGCACTACTTTACATGGTTTTGGGCGGTGTGCTTTCCAGTGCGTGGTTTGTGAACAGATTTGGGTACTGGACGGGAGGGGATGAAACGAGTAGGTAAGGGAGGAAAGAGGGACATGTCATCTAACACACTAAACCTATTCTGAGTAAAGAGTTGGGGTGGTGCATGTGTCTTTGGTCTAACCGGGTGATAGCAGTTGGAAGGACGGCGAAAATTCCTAACTGTAGTCCAACCGCCGTTCGTGTTCATATTGACCTCTTCCAGCGCACTGATCCGTATGTCAATATAATGTACCAAGTCATTGTATGCCTTCTGAATATCAGCTTTGAATGAGTTAAGAAATGCGATAGTGTCCATTGTTGTGAGTTAGTTAGCAACTTAATGACAAAAGCAAATGAGAATACACGAAAACTAACCCTGAATGAAGTATATAATAATAAATTTATTACTACGGAAGTTACAAATGAGATGTTAAATAAATTAAATATTTAAACAAACCGATGACAAAAATGATTGAAATAGTAATTTAGGGCGACCACTGGAGGTTATTTAATTCAACAATAACTACTCTATATTATGTTAAATTATTTAGGTCAACTGGAGATTAATTAATTTGACAATAACTACTCCATATTATGTTAAAATGTAAATAGATACGAAAGAATCAAGAAAACTAATTGTAAAATAATGTAATAACTCTATGAAATTATGACGGCGGAAACTTGGGTGCAACAATTGGGCAGGGTTTAAATAAGTAAATAAACAAACCGACAACTAAAATAATAATTTAGAACGACAACTGCAGATAAATTAATTCGACAATAACTAAGGCAATACTATGTTAGAGTGTAATGAATAACTACGAAAAGAATCAAGAAAACGAATGGTAAAATATTGGAATAATTGTATTTACCGTGACGAAACTTGAGCAGTGGAACAATAGAGTACGTTATAGAAATCTAAATATACCAAAATAATTAATTTTAATGCACCAAGAAGTTAAATTTATGATTCCGTTTGTATTTACGAAAACTTTATCACACCTTTGAATGAAGCACTTGAATGTAAACAATATGAAATTGTATTCGGTCCGTTGGGTTTGAAAACCTTAGGAAATGTTTTTAGTATTTTTTCATTTAACACTCACAGAGAACAAAGATTTAACACTACAATGAAAGTTTGGATCTAAATACAACTACTGAATCACAAAAATTTGAAAAAATAAAATAATTAGTAAGATTAATCTGAAAAATAGAGAGAGCTCATTCACGAACGTAGCTAACGCCAGGAGGAGACTAGCCAAGCATATCATTCTTCCTTTTCTCTTAGTTTTGAAAATTATAGTTTTCAGAACTTTTTTATTTATGAATATCATGTATTGGCAACTTAATTCTGTCGTTTTGTATCATCTTTGTGTTTATACATTTTGTGAATTCAGGTGGGGTTTTAGTGGGTACGTTCGAGAAATTCGGCAAGTCCCACACGGGGAAGAGTCACGTCGGCTCTTCCCTTGGTGCAAAACTGCCTTTTTTCCCACCTGGAAGGTCTCTTATGACCTTGATTTTGGCGATCTCTAAATCCACAAGAAAAAATATGTGAATGGTTAGGAAAATCATTCTTGCAATTCAAACATATCCCGTAAATATGTGAAGGAGAAAGCATCCGAAAGATCCGTGTTACGGGGGGTGTCTTTCCCTGATACCAGGCGACGTTACCTAATCCAGATAGTTCCTTACCAACTGCTGTCAGCGCTCCGAAACCACCCACAGTTTTCTTTGGCTGTCAGGTGGATTTCGTGGAAGTGCAGAAACCTGTGAAGGACGACTCTGGAAACCAGGCATGTTTAAACGATTTTTTCCGTCTTCAAGGAAGAAATTCTGGGATATAAGGTACTTATATAAATGAAGTATAAAATTAGTAATTGAAAATCAACGTCCGCCCTCTGTATCCTCCATTTCTATTTCCAATACCACCCAGCAACCAAAGTCTACCGATAAAAATTTCCCCCGAAATCCGTCAGGGGGCGACCTCGGCAGATAACTCGCTCCCCAAGGTCTGTCTCATTAACGTCAAATTCTCATGTTGTGTATTCAACTTCCCGTGGTCGCCGACATATTTCTCACCCACCAAGTACCGGAAATTTTGGACCTCAAATGCCCGCGACTGATTCCAACTCCGGTCATGGTGACTTCCCCGGGAAAGAGACTAACTTACTTTATAGTCATCGAGAGAAAAAAATATTGAAAGAACAGATATACGCCAAAACATGGCCCTTCTTTTGTGGAATGTGAACGGTGTACATGGTCGTTCAGATGACCTCAAGATTTTACTACCCCGCTGTGCTCTACAAATAGTTTGTCTCCTGGAGACCCATCTCTTGCCAAAACTCTCCGTCTCCCCTCGTGGCTATACATGTTATACGGCGATCTTAGTAGATGACGTACGTGCACATGATGTCGCTTCAGTTCGTGCCCAAGAAGTCTCTGTTACAAGCGTCTTTCAGACTGCATGTGTGAGGGTAAACCTTCCATCCCTTACGTTTAGGTTAGGTCAAATTTATATCGCCCTTCTCATAACTCCCCAAGGGGTGAGATAATTGAAAATTGTTAGATAGACAGGAGTCAATGCTTCTTAACACAGGCCACTCCACACAATTCTGTGCAACTTTCCAATCTTTCTCGGTACACGATTTAGCTATCTGCAGTTTCTCTCATTTCCCAATCTTAAACTGGACCGTTCTTGATGATGTGTATGGGAGTGATCACTTCCCGATTTCATACTTATGAACGGTTTTTTGCCCCTCGGTTTCTCGTCCCTCTCAGTGGATACTGAATAAACGTGAACGCAACATCTAACTTTCTGATGAGACTTTCGGCGATATGGATGCTCTGACATTACAGTTTGCAAATGCCATTCTCAAAGCAGGTGCATTCGCCATCCCTAAACCATCATGTTACCCAAGACATTGCTCAGTTCCATTGTGAAATCCTGTCCTCGCAAAGGCAGACAGCGCGAGAAACAAAGCTTTAGCCCGGTTTAACAAATATCCCATTGAAGAATATATCATTGAGTTTAAAAGGTGCAGAGCCAGAGCAAATCTTTGAGAAAGTAAGTCATCCTCCTGGAAAGTTTACATTTCATCTCTGAAAAACCGTTCTCGATCATCAGTCGTATGGCAAAAAGTTCGTAAGATTCAAGGTTGGTTGTCCTGTTTCAATTCCCGGTCTGGATGTAAAAGGACTGTTGTAAACTTCACTTGAAAACATCGCTGAGGAAATTGCATCGATTTACGAAATACTCAAAATTGGTCCTGTTTTTTCCTTCGTTTCTCCAACAAAGCTCGCATGTAAAAATGTTTCTTGGATTTTTCCAGTTGCAGAGGAGAGAAATATAACATTTCTTTCTCCATTGCGGAGCTAACCTCTGTCTTTGCGTCTTCAAAAGATACAGCCTCTGGTCCGTATCAAATACATAACGCGATGCTGAAACATTCCGGAAATAGGTATGCAATTCTTTCTGCACTTATTTAACCGTATTTTATATGACCCTGCTCAATGGTATGAAACCATAACTATTCCACTTACGAAGGAGGGTAAGATCGATTCAATCCATCGCACTTAAGACTGATTTCTCTGACAAGGTGCGTTTGCATATTGGTACAAAAAATGATCAACCGTCGCCTAGTTTGTTCTCTGGAATCACGTAACCTTCTGAACATACGATGTGGTTTTAGAAAACAGCAGTCACCGCTGAATCACCTTTTTGCGTGTCATCTGTCATCTCGTCAGCGTGTGTATTGAGAGAACACCTTGTGTCCTTCTTTAACTTGGAAAATGAATAGGACACCACTTGGATATACGGATTCCTGCGCACATCACTTTCGTGGGGTTTTCGAGACCGTGTTCCTGTGTTCTTGGAGAGCTTCCTACCCCAACGTTATTTTCGCGTTTGTCTTGGTAATAAGCTGTCGTTATGTTACCCCTTGAAGAACCGTGTCCCACAGGGCTCAATCTTCGACGTCACTTTCGGTCTAATTGATCTAAAAGATTGTTGTAATGCGCCTTCTACCCTGCTGCTCGAACTTTTTATCTCAAAAGTTAGTCATGTGACCTACCCCTTCTTGATATTTCCTCTCTCCAATGTGTATCTTTTGCTCCTTTTCCCCTTACAATTTTGATTCGTTATTTCTGAAGCAACTTTGTCGAAATTTCGTTTTGCCAAATCTCCTCTGCCTTCTGATTCGTGGTCTTATTTTGCGTTCTTCCCAGACTTTGCTCACTGCCGAAGTAGGTCGTCCCACCATTTTGTTTTTCCATACAATAACCTCTGTCGTGGTTTTCTTCGCAGTTGTATTTGCGGTTCCCTTCTCAGATCCTAAGTTTTTATGGCTTTATGACACTATTGCGCGGTTCCTTTGACCATGATCCACCCCCTGCGATGGAAGTCGAGGCTTGTCTTCAACTTCCACCGTACTCATTAAACTGAAGTAATATGACCTTTTGAAATTATTCTCGCTGTAGCCTGCCACGACCCTTCCAATATTATCTTCCTCGAATTTTGCGCTTCCTATCACGAACGACGTCCCCAGAGATATTCTGCGACGTTCCCTCTTTGCTTTCTTAAGACGCGCTTTATTATGACCCTAGATCTGGGAAATAATATTCCCAGATATCCGTTACTTCCGCGGGCCGTCTTTTAGAATAAATTTTGACATTTGAATTTACAAAGGTTCGTTTCCCTAAATGTTGCTGCGTATTCGAACATGTGTCCTTCACTTGGGTGGGAACTAGGCGGTGTCTCTTTTTGGTTTTTAAAAATAGTAGCTTTATGGTTCTTTTGTATCCTACAATTTGTAAAGAGCTTTTGTTGCTTTATGGGAAAACTCTTTCTGCTCGCTTGTGTCTGAACGTCCTTCTAACTTCACCCTATGCTGGCTACTTTTTCTGAATACTACATTTTATTAATTTTGACAACGTGAATCAAGCACTTATTTAATCTACGGTTTCAATATCGCCGATTATGTTAAGAACGTAGGATTTGTGTCAGATTAATCAGTATATTTAAATCAATTACCATATATTTTACTAATATATAATAATTACGTGATGTTAAATCATAAAACCAATTACAAATTTTTTTACACTTGCAGTTTGATAACTTGAATTAAATTTTGAAGTAAACTGACAGAAAGATTTAAATGGAAAATACAATATTCTGAGTCAGAACTATAATATTCGAAGCCATTAGGATATGAGACAGCACAATTAATTTGTTGATTTTTATACAACACAAACTCTCCTATTATCGTTTATGATCATGTCTCAATTTTGTTAGATGCAACTATATTTAGTAAATGTATTCGTTGTGTGTTCATGGAAATCACTAATACTAATACTAAAATACAACTAGGAACAAAAACATTTTAAAATCGTGCGCCAACTTCGCCATATTTGCCTTCTAGAGGAAACACAAGACGGAGACCGAAATGGCATCTGACAGCGTGAAACAGAAACTTGACTTTCAGAACCTTGAACAAAATTAGAGAAAAGTTATTATGATTCAGCGGAAGAAAAAGTCAAATTATTTTTTAGTATGTGTCTTTCGGTGAGTATTTTGGGCCATTTGATCCGCTCTTCCACGGAACCTTGTTTGTGTAATTTTGGGAAGGATAGATCTTGGGTTGTGATGCGATCGAAGCGTCGCAAATATTTCATTTTGGTAGAATGTGATATTTTGTATTTGTAACTGATTGGTTACTGCTTGCGTATGAGTGTATTTATGACGGATTTTTTTCTTCCACAGAAGACAGATGATGGTGACAGCGGCAATGACGAGCCAGCGGACCCGTTCTTTGGCGGCGAGCGGCGAGCCAGTTCTCAGGCAGGTGGTTGCTCCAGCGGTGGACGTGGGAGTGCAGGTTTGTCAGGAACGGGAGGTTGTGGTATTGGCGCAGTGGGTGATGAGGGTCCTCTCGAGGACAGACCCGCGCTTTCGCCTGCTACTGCGCGCCCATACTCGTTGGAACAGCGTCTGCTGCTACTCTCAGCGCCACGACCTCCCGACGATGTAGATCCTGGCGTTGTCGAGTGTTTACCTCCTGAAGGCGAGTCTAAAATGTAACTCATGCATCATATTCGTTGTTGGTACCCCTGTATTGGAGTATACATATAACCTATAAAGGATAATTGTTTCTAATATAGTTGTCTTATTTTTGTGTTCTCGAAAACATTACTTTCTTTAACGATGCGCAGTGAGTTGGATTCTTATAAAGCTGGCCAAAATGGACGAATATAGTGAACTAATCTGAAGTCGTGTCCTAACCTTTACGACAAGAACTCAGAGAAACGTTTGTAACAAATTACATTGATAATACATCACACAGATGGCTAGTTAAACATGTCTTAGAAAGTGCTCAGTACTGAGAGTTATACAGGGTCATTATTGAACGATGTAAATCGTACCGAGTCAGAATGTGTAATTTCCGACGGTGACGCGGAAATACACATTCACGAACCTGACCCCGAAGGCTCCAAACAGTAATGGCTTCCATACTTCAGTGGAACCTTAATCGCTATAGAACTCAACGTGAAGAGTTACAACTCTTAGCGCGTCATAATACGATATATATCTGCCTACAAGAGACACACCTTTCACCAGAACACTCACCCTCTCTGCGAGGATACAGCAGCTTCAGATACGATGACACCACGGGAGATCGAGCAAGAGGTGGAGTTGCCGTGTTTGTTAGAAACACTATCCTCTGCTCGCCTGTTCTCCTACAAACCCACATCCAGGCTTTAGCAGTCAAAATTCATAGTGTTCGATCTATGACCGTGTGTTCTATATATCTTCCTCCGACACGAGATTTTTCGGAGACCTCCCTCAGCGATTTAATTCATCAGCTCCCTCGACCATTCCTCCTCCTTGGAGATTTCAACGCCCACAGTGTACTGTGGGGCTCGTCGAGCGATTGCCCCAGGG
>NNCF01126958.1:418722-492667 GCA_002313205.1 Laupala kohalensis
GAGTCCCAATATCTGGACTCAATTATCAGGGTCGGGTTCTCACCAACAACAGGGAAATGGCAACAGCAATGGCCGAATATTTTGCTGACCTAGCAAACTGCCATCCTCATTTCAAGAGAAAAAGGCAAACAGCAGAGAGCACATCTTTTGACTTTCGTTCCACCAACTGGAGACCCTACAACTCTTCCTTCTCTATGTGGGAACTTGAGTCAGCTCTAGCGACAGCCCACAACACTGCTTCTGGCCCTGATTCAATTCATTATGAAATGCTGAGACAACTCAGTCTCGAGTCGAAAGAATACCTTCTGGATATCTTTAATCTTTCATGGTCCGAGGGAGTATTCCCTAATTCGTGGAAGGAAGCAACGCTTGTCCCTTTACTAAAACCAGGTAAGGACAAAACGAACATTAGTAGTTATCGAAGCATTGCCTTGACGAGTTGTGTTGGTAAAACTCTGGAGAGAATTATCAACCGACGTCTCGTTTGGTATCTTGAACGGCATGACTTGCTGAGTCGATCTCAGTGTGGTTTCAGGAAGTCCCATTCCACCCTGGACAACTTCTCCTGGAATCAGCAATTCAAGATGCTTTCGTCCGAAGACAAAATCTCATCGGAATATTCTTTGACATCGAGAAGACTTATGATACTACTTGGCGTCATGGTATTTTACAACAACTCTATGCCTGGGGATTTATAGGACGTCTCCTCTGATGCTCATGTCGTTTTTGGATCCACGTTCCTTCCGCTATAGAATTGGAAGAGACACCTCGGATCTCCTTCAAGAGAACGGTGTTTCTCAGGGCTCAGTCTTGAGTGTGACCTTATTTGCAGTGTCCATAAACAGCATAACGTGTGCTGTAAAGATTCCTGTTTTACACTCTTTTTGTCGATTACTTTGCTATCTTTTATTCATCACAGAGTGTCACAGGTGCGGAGCGACAAATCCAACTCGTCCTGAATAGATTATACCAGTGGTCGAAAACGACAGGTTTTCGTTTCTCTGTTGAGAAAACACGCTGTGTTCTTTTCAGTAGGAGACCAGGCCTACTGGCAGAACCTCATCTCGCCCTGGGGAACAATGTTCTCAAATTCTATCCTTTCGTGAAATTCTTAGGTCTAATCTTTGATGAGAGACGGAATTGGATTGAACATCTGACAGACCTAAGAGCAAAAACAATGAAGTCTCTGAATTTATTGAAGTGCCTGAGTAGCAGGAAATGGGGCGCTGATCGCTACTCCCTGCACCAGTTTTATCGAGCATTCATAAGATCTCGGCTCGATTATGGCTGCGTTGTATATAGCTCTGCTCGTGCAAGCTATTTAAAGAAGTTGGATAGTGTCCACCATGCAGGAATTCGACTAGTAACGGGAGCTTACTGCACTAGTCCCATTCCGAGTTTTTATGCCGAGAGTGGCGTACCATCTCTTTCCCTCCGGCGGCAAATCCTCATGCTACGACACTTTTGCCACTTGCAAACTTTACCCGACGATCTGGTGCACAACGCGGTTTTTCATCCATCCTCTTCCATCCGTTTCTACAACAACAGACTGAGAGCAACCAAACCTTTTGGATATCGCTCCAATCAAATTTTGGAAACCTTGCATATACGCACACCTAATGTCTTACATCAAGGTTTTAGTAAATCTCCCCCTTGGTCTTTGCACAAGCCGAAGATTACTTTCGATCTTCTTCATCATGACAAGAAGAACACTCCAGCTGCGATGTTGAGGGTATACTTTCACCTAATCCTCGACAAACACCGGGTAATTATCCCTGTGTTTACCGACGGATCGAAGCAAGCTGATGGTGTCGGCTGCCCCGTGGTTTTTCCCCGTGAGACCTGTGGCTACCGTCTAGGCGACTTGTGCAGTGTTTACACTGCTGTGTGCTACGCCATATTTCGAGCATTGCGAACTACAACGTGCTCCGGCGGATCACATTTCCTGATTTGTTCTGATTCGCTGAGTGCCCTTCTAGCAATCCAGAACATGTATTCAGCCGATAAGCAGATCCACAACATCCAGGATGTGCTTTTCTCACTCCAAAGTGACGGAAAGAACGTAATGTTCTGCTGGGTTCCCGGACACGTGGGAATCAGAGGAAATGAGGAAGCAGACAATTCCGCAAAGACGGCATGCCTCAGGAATCGCGTTGATTTCTCCACGATTCCAAAACGAGATCTAAATTTCGTCAAGATAAGGATTCTGAGTGAATTGAGCAATGAGTGGTTAGCTGTTGAAAGAAATAAGCTCCGAATTATCAAATCTTGTGTTAATTCATGGAGCAGTTCCAGTAGGCCAGCCTGGTGCGACGAGATCTTGCTGACCCGCCTGCGCATAGGACATTGTCCTCTCACTCATAGGTATCTCTTACTACTTGATGATGAACCCGTTTGTGAGGAGTGTAGCTGTTCTCTGACAGTGCGTCACCTACTAACTGATTGCAGAAGATACTCAAGTATACGGAGACAAATTGGTCTGGCTGCAGATTTACCAACAATTCTCGGAAATGAAACGGTTAATGTTAATAAACTATTGACTTTTATGAGTAGATCGGGGCTCCTCCCACAAGTTCTCGGGAGGGTTTAAAATTTGCATTCCCTTTTCATCTTTACTGTCTTCTTCGTTTTCATCGTTCGTTTATGTAATTCGAAAATATATATATTTTAAATTGTTTTCCTTTTTTGTGATGTAATGTATTGGGCAACTGTTTTCTTTTCTTTTTTTTCATCTTTGTCTTTAGATATTTGTTGAATTCAGGAGGGTTTTTTAGTGGGTATGGTCGAGATATTCGGCGAGTCCCACACACGGGGAAGTCACTACGGCTCTTCCCTTTGGTGCGAAACTGCATTTTTCCCTACTTCCATGGGCTCTAATGACCTTCGATGTTGACGAGCGTTAAAGCCCCAACAACAAAAATATATCGTACAAATTATATATTAGAAGGGATAGGGAAGAGTTCTGAATGAGTCAATAAAAAGTGACGAATTTTGACCTGAAGGGACCGAAATGTCTGCAATTTCCATGAGTGTTTAATGGAGGATCATGGTTACGTATTTTCGGTTCGTGGAAACGCTATTCACTAGGTAAGGAAGTGAAATAAAGTGCATAGTATCTGTAAGAAAATGCTTCGGAGCTCTGTTGAAATTTGGAGGAAAATCTGGCAACGGACTACGGAGATATTAAAATTCCTATCGGACGTAAACATCATAGGGAGTAGATATGTGTATCTTCAATCACTGATTTTAAGGTAACCAGCCAACACTGCATAGAAATTTGAATAGTAATAAGTGGTAGTGTAGTAGGAGCTTGGCGTTAAAATACTAGAGAAGAATAAGGCAGTGACTTCCAATAAATAAAAGAAGCAACATATGATGACAGGTGAAACGTTGTTCCAACACGCAACATGACACGGAAAGCGCAATGCCAAGATGCATAAAAGACGATGCGAAAACCGTCATGAACTGTAGAAATAACATTGTTTACGTATTTCCTCGAGAACGTCCATGTGCAATATTTACTCTCGCCCACAGAAAGTTATTGATCTAACGTGACGTCCACTATACATGTACCGTGGAACACAGTACACTGTGCAATGTGGGTACCCCTTCAGTATATAGTATACTATCGGCTCTGCTAACAGCTTGGCCATACGTACCGCAACGAACTATATACGTGTAAATACAAAAAAATTGCCCTTATGTCAAATTGGCAAGCTCGAGGGCTACAAACTCTGTGGGATGATCCAGAGGTCTACCATCAAGCATTCACGTGCGTTTGATAGTGATACGTGCAATATGGTTTAAATACGAGAACCCTCCCTTTCAAAAGAATTGTTTAATTTCACTGAATTGTTAATAACTCGGAAACTAGTAGACCAATTACCTTCCAAATTATACCATTGTATTTGAGTAGATAAGCTTTATAATACGTGTCATATGATGCACAGGGTCTAATTGCACGGGAGTCGAGTTAGAAACTAAAAGGTATTACACGTGAGGTTAGAGGACATACATCCGCTTCATTGTGTTCGGCCAGGAGAAATGGTGAGAAACCATACTTCTGCGTTTACTACGTAGTTGTAAGAAGCCAATTTCTTGCATTTTGTGTGTTCTTGCTTGGATGAGTAGCGATTTTTAGTTAAAAAATGAGTACACGTACGCAGAAGAAAGTGGGAACGCCTGTTATGGGCGGAGGGGAAGTAGAGCCAATACCGGCAAAGGATTTAGAACGATTAGAGGTTGAATTGTCGCAATTAGCGCAATGTAGCGAAAATGAAGCGGCATCACGAAAGGGCCAAGATATACCAGAGAAGAGTGAGCGATGAGAAAAGAAAGGGAAGATGGCTTTACGAATTAAAGGGATAGAGTTGCGAGGAGTGGACATGGAACAACTTCAAAAGCAAGTGGAAAAGTTAGACGAAGTGTTCAAAGGCGATTATTTTGGACGGGTGAAAAAGAGTCCAGGATTTACTTAAGAATGATGTACAAGACTTATGGCTGGCTGTGGTCCGCCTAGACAGGATGAATTAAGAATTGCGTAACAGATGAGACTACAGGTTCAAATGAATCGCCTGGAAGCGCTAGTATCGGGAATGGATGGAGAGCAGATAGCGGCAAAGTTTGTTAACTCACGATGTAGGGAATAGAATGCAAGTGCAGATAGGGGATATATCTGAAGCATTGGAAGAGATGCATCGCCAGATAACATAACAGACAGTGGAACTAGTGGAGTTTCTTGACGAGCGCACGCAGGAGTTGCGGGGTCGTGTAACATGTGATTGTAATGAGATTGGTGACAATGAAAGAGTTGAGGTAGACATTTCGAATGTAGTATGGATCAGTTTCAGGCCCGTTTGAAGGAGACCTTGCAGGAGGCGAATGACGCTAAGAAGACGTATTCTGGTATATTACAGAAAGGTACGCAACTAGGTGCTATTAAAGAGGATTTGATATTGCGGCAAAAAGGAACGGAGAAACAAAAGGTCAATGACATATTACGGGGTGTAGTGCGGGAGAAAAAAGTGCAGATAAAGATAATTGCAACACGGGAAACGTTATCGAAGGATGCTGTACTGGTATTACCAATCAGGGAAGGGAAGGCAAAGGTAGTAGCATTAAATGCGGAACACAAGGCGATTGAGGTACGTTATGTTTGACGGAGAAAGCCACGTCTTCGTGTCTATTGGTTGGAGAGCAATACCAGGGAAAAGAATTCCTTACAATAGTAGCGGTACGTAATTTTGTGATAGAGGATGGAAAGAAATATTTAAAATAGGCAAGGTTATTGTTTAGGACGAAGCATAAAAACAAAACTATGGAAAATTGGAGATGAACAGTGAAGTTTATTGCTCAGAGATGGATGTTTATGGACATATAGTTTGAAGGTGGAGGAGGAATGTGAGGCCTTGCGATGCTTTCGCTGTCAGCGATACGGCAATCTGGCAGCGGTCTGCAGTGACACAATGAATGTGTCTGGACACTGCATTGATGGGACATCAATACCGAGAGTGCACGAAGGACACGCCAGGAGAATGCATAAATTGTCAGTAAAAGGGTATGAAGAGTGATCATGGGGTGCGGAGTCCAAATTACCCAATACACTTGGTGCAAAGAGAGAAATACAACAGACAATTGATTATGATTAAAATTATGCAACATCTTCAGCGTGGTAAAATTTCATGAATGGAAGTGGGGGAATATATGCAAGCAAATCAAATTCATATCGGATGTTTTCATGAGATATATAATTTGCGGGAGAAAATATCCAATATAGCTTTAGCGAGTTATTGCAGCAGACGAGCCATGGAGCGTGGTGATCTTTGCAAACGGAAGCAGAAGTAATGTCTCACGCAAAATATGCAAGTTTTTCTATATCGTGCAGGGGGAATGACTTTGGGAATAATAAATTGCAACTTTAGATATAAGAAAGGTATACAGAATGATTTGGCGCGATTGGCAGATGTGTTCATAGAACTGCAAGACTGTGTGCGTTGTATGTATGGATAGCAACTCATGAAGCAAGTTTTGTGGGGACGTGCGTACGACGCGGAGAGGAAGACAATTAGAAACGTTCATAATAGAGACGAGGCTTCTACTAGTTAACGATTACGGGCTAAATACATTTTGTGGAACAAATAGGTTATCTGTAATAGATTTGATGTTGCTGACACAGAACAACAGGGTACCAACACTCCGTTTGCAGTTAAGAGGAGTCCACAGTCGTGCATTGCTGTTGGAGTTGGGAGAGACATCAAATGTGACAGAATATTGACTTACGGGTATTCAATAGTCACTGAATCTACTGGAAGAAATTTCGAAGGTGTAAAGGAAGTTTGTTCACTGATGTGGTAGGTTTTTTTGTGGGGGTTTAAGGGCTCGTCAACATCAAGGTCATTAGAGCCCATAATGTGGTAGGGGAATGCGGAATGTAAATGACTGGGTTGATAGACTGCAAATTTAGGTATTGAAATTAGGCGCGGAATGTCAATGAACACGGCCCAGAAGTGGACGGAAACCAGCAAGGTGGTAGACCGCAGTGTTAGAGAAGATGAAATGAGGGAACAATAGGGCGCGAAGGAAGATGGAAACACTGCGACAAAGGGGAGAAGACGAGGTGGATGCATTATGAAAATAGTAATTGAGAATGCAATTTAACTTAACAGTAGAAGATGCAACGCGACGAACTTGGCAATTATTCATAAAGATATCTTTGGAGAAACATGGAATCCAGTATTTAATGAATGTGAATAAAGTTCAACGTAAGGAGTTTGGGACATCTATGATGGTGCAAAGACTATACCAGGAGTAGGGCTGAAACGGGAGAAGCTCTCTTGGATGGCCTTTATCGTGCGGAGAAAAAACAATTGGAAATACACCCCAGTAACATTGCGCCCGGAGGATAAGATCACAAGCGGGACGATGCAGATAGTAATACAACGATTCAAACCAGGTAGAACTCTCAGATATGATAAAAGGAGGCCCGGGATTTGTTAGTCAAAATATATAATGCATAATTAATGTGGTCATACTACCCTATTTGGTGGAAAATTAGTATGTTAAAAGTTTTTCTGAACAGTCCGCTGGATTGTGCATCATCATACAGGCGTATATAATAGATACTGACTTTTGGAAAGATATTGGACAGAATTATGACAAATAGTTATTCATATGGTGTTTTTGAATTCTAACGAATGCACGAGAAACAATGGGTTTCCGAAGGGGTGTAGGACGGTGGATGTATTAAGGGAATTGCTACAGATGATACAAGGTACAACATAGAAATATTGTACATGCATGTTCCTGGACATGGAAGGGCATTTTTGACAAGTCTCTTGGCAGTTGATAGTTTCAACATTACAAGAAAAAGTCTTGCCGATGTACTTATTGAGATTAGTGAAAACGTATTTTGTATATGAATCATATTTACATATGAATGTAAATAATTCCTTTTAATCACTGTCTCAATTATAGACAATCATTATAATGCAGAATTACTGGTATACAATTCTTCTTTAATTGCATTTGATTATTACATTGCCAACGTTTCGAGGTGTGGTTGACTTCTTCCGGGCTTGGATTGTTTGAAGTAATTAAAAACCAGTAATATCTGTTTCAGTTACATGTCCGTTAAAATTTAAAATATTATGGAAGGTTACACTGCAACCTTCTCTCTTCATTGTAAAAATATATATTTGAAATTAGGGGTCCCTTGTTTTGCTCAGTGCTTATGGATCGTGTGTTGTGACCTTTAGAAAAAAATGGCATACGTTGTGTAGCGTAAGTTGATCTGGTTGTTGGGGGGCATCCACGCCGACATTTACTAGAGGATACACAGCAGGTCTTGAACATGTGTGATGCTATATGAGTAAAGAACAAGCTAGAGATCAGTGAAGGAGAAATTCGTATCATGTGGTTCGGTAACCCTGTTCCAAGTACGGGAAATATTAAAATTATATTGCATGGTCAGAAAATTGGGGTTATAAGGAACCATTGTTATTTAGGATTGTTGGTAGATTAGAAGTTGCTCTATACTGAGCATTTACGTATGCTGTACAAAAAGTAAAGGAAATCTTACATAGCATGACTAGTGTTGGAATCATGAAGTACAGTACACGACGAACAGCGATTGACCTATTGTACACAGGAGCGTTAAGACAAACTTATATGGATGTAAAATATGGGGACATCGTATGTTACAGCAGCATTTTGAACGAAAGATGCGCACACCGGAGTCAGATCCTATTCCAGATAACGGGCTTACGCCTATCAAGTACTTACATGTATTCCTATAGATTTACAGATCATGAAGGTGAAGTATCGGCATTTGTTAAAACGTGAAGGGATCATTACGACAAAAGGAGAACTATAACACGACACGAAGACGATTAACCCAACTACTTACTGAACGGCTGAAGGTGGGCTATGCATGAAAGAACTGGAAATGGTTTCAGTCTAATAAAAGCCCACTGAAATATATAACAGGACATGGAGACTGAGGAATATCTGCGGCGATTTGGAAAAGTACATGACATGTGTGTTTGCAGACGGTGTTGAGACACACATTACGGGACAGAAATCTTCGGAGCAGAGAGGGCGGGGTATATCCGGCATTATATGAATGTGTTACATCTTCGAAATATGCAGAAATGAATAGAGACGGAGTGGAAATAAATACTTTTTACGGACTTGGTGACGGATATAGAGCATGTACGAAGAGCATTGCACAGCTAGGTGTAGTTATACACACGCCTCGTTGACGGGGACGGAAACGTGGTTAAGTTGTGTAGTGCTAAAGCACAAATATGAACAGAATCAAGAGTCGATTTCGAGAACTATGTAGATTAGTTGACTGAGACAGTCTAAATGAATAAATAAAAGAAATTAAAGAAACAAATTACATTGCTGATAATATGATCCGTATGGGGGCTACAGAAACAGCGACGGGTAAGGAAGTATTCAACCGAAAAGTGTGACTTCAATTTCGGGTGTATTTGTTTATTTTTAAATGACATCCATTTCCCATTTTATCACAATAGGTACTAGGAATGTCTAATTTCCAGACGAATGAACTTTACCTTGAGATGAATCGGAAGTGTCATTATTCATCTCAGTGACCCCGAACAGTGTGGATTCAAACTCATTTTAGTCGTCGATCTTTTTTACTTGTTCTTCCTTTCCTCCACACCCCTGGGGGATGAACTGAGACTTCTTGTGAGCTAACCTGAGTCTTACAAACCCCTGTGGGTGCTGAACTGAGACTTACTAACTCCCATGTGGGCAGAACTGAGACTCACTAATTCCAATGCGGGTTGAACTGAGACTTACCCCTATAGGAGCTGAACTGAGGCTTACTAATCCCCATGGAGTTGAACTGACACTAACCCCATTGAGGCTGAACTGAGACTTACACGTCATAAGAAGTTTTACAATTCACTTCAGTGACAGCAAAAACTGCGAATTTCTAAATATCATTTTTGTGCATTTGTGTTTCCGGACAAGAAATCGGTGTCTGAATTACGCAAACTACTGCACACAAGTCCCCGAAGCAAGAGAAACAGCCAAGAGACGTCAAAAAGTTAGTTGCGTGTTTTCGGATGTGTCACCTTGCTAAGTGAGAAAAGACGCCGCCATATCTCCAACTACACTGCGTCTGTTGAAGTCAACCTAATCGTCACCTACCCTCTCCACTGTATCTGGTGATATCGTTGAAGTGAGTCGGTCCACGTCATGACGATGAGATACAGAGGCTCTCAAGTATTCATTTTCTTTTACTTTTCTCTTATTCACTTAGTTTTTTCAGCTCTATCGGCTTTTGTTTTCTCTACTAGCATTCTCTGTGGACTGAACGCTCACCCATGTGTTTGCCGTGCATGGAGACCCGTGTCGGAGCGAATGGATGTTCTTGTGATTTGAGTCCATGCAACTCTACAGGGATTCGTATGCTAGTTCATATTCGCTTGCTTTGGCCTCAGCCTCTTCAAGACAAGTGATAGGGAGTTAACTCACCCTCGATCAATTGGCTCTGACTAGGTCTCTGACTGAACTCCAGGGTTGGGGGAGCGCAAAGGTGAACTTCCCGGTGGTCAGCGCCTTTGGTACAAACCTCTGCGTGCCCTGGCTATATCCCTGTGACAACCCTGTCACCCCAGTGGGTGTCCTCTTATTGGACTTCGTGGTGGGAGGGGAACATGGGGTTGAATGGTGAGTCCATTCGCATGGCAAAAACACACACCCCCTTGCCCGCTTTCTCTAGGAATAGGAGACTTGTTGGTTAAACTATTGGTATAATCAGTTTCTGTTGTAAGGATAGCGACGACCGACCAAGCCTCGATTCCTCAATGCTGTGTATTGAGAAAGGTAAAACCTTGAAATCAGTTTGTGCGGTCTGTGTTGCTAAGGCAATTGACCAGAATCTCGGTACATTGGAGTCGGTCTCACGAGTCGTTACCTTGCTCGTTGCCTCCGTGCTGTTTTAATTGTGAGTCATCCCTCCAATTCAAACACGTGCACGAAATTTCTGATAGAGAAAGAAATCCAAAATATCCGGGTTATGGATAGGATGTCTTTTTCTGAGGCTAGGCGTCGCTACCTCATTGAACATCTTTTCAGCTTTGTTAAATCTTTTGCATCAGTGGCAAACGCTCCGAAACCAGCTAGAGCTTCCTTTGGGTGTCAGGTGAATTTGTAGGAAGTGCATAAACCTCAGATGTGTGATTCTGGAATTCAGGTATCATTTGATGAACCCTCTGGTTTGAAAGGGGAATTCCTGGGTATAAAATACTTACACCAACAAAGTATAAAGTAGCACCTAAATAAATATGTCACGTCTACATCCGTCTCACCTCCACATCGACATCCACCTAGACACCGAAGTCTGCCGATAAATAATCCTCCCGAAGTCCATATCGGGGTCGTCCTCAGCACAAAACTTCTCGTTCCTCAAAGTCCTTCACACCTGACTCTTTAAAGTCATATTTTTATGTTGTGTGCTTATCTTCTTGTGGTCGCCGACGTGTTTCACGCGCGTCAATTAAGAGAAATATGGAATCTCATATATACGACACTAATCTTTCCAGCAGCGATCATGGCGACTCTTCTAACGCAAGATCTGACTTTCCAGTCATCGACAGAAAAAACACGTAAAAAAGTACAGGTAACATGACCCTTGTTTTGTGGAATCTGTGCGGTGTTCACGTCCGTTCACGTGACCTCAAGGTAAAGATACCCGGTCGAGTCTCGCGGCTAATTTCACATTCCAAAGCATCGCGATAACCGGGACTCTATTCTGAAGCTTAAGATTGAGTTTTTTCAACAAATACGCAATCATTTACATTCAACCTCTAAGGAAATACTAAGTCTTCATCAACACATCCGATCATATTCGTTCCACCTTATTACTATTCTATTTTTATTCGCCTTTTTCTTCCGCTGCATCGCGATAACTTTTCTCCAATTTTGTTCAAGAAATTAAGATTTAGGTCATTTTCTCTCAAGAGGTGGCTCAACAGTCACTGTTTAGTGTTTCCTCTACGAGGCAATAGATGGCGAAATTGGCGCATGTTTATAAAAAAAATTGTTCATAGAGGTAATTAAGTGTTTGTGTTAGTAATATCCATCAACTCATCATTGCAGAAATTTACTAAATATCCGTGCATGTAACTCAAAATAAAAACATTTGATCATAAACGATATTAGGGAGAGTTTATGTTGTATAAAATTCCATAAATTAATTGTGCGGTCTCGTAGCCTGGTGACTTCGAATATTATATTTCAAACTTGAGTTGTGTATTTTCCATTTTTTGTTAGTTTACTTCAATTCAAGATAACGAACATAAAGGTTATCCCCGGTTAAGATAGGCAAAATGTCCCAAATGTTATATTTTCGAATAACCCGAATTTAAAGCGTTACATGCACCTAAAATCCATTTCCACGGTCAACGTGTTCATTTCCCCCCTATTCCCTCCCGCAAGGGGCAAAAAACGTTTTGGATTTTATTATTTTCTGACCCCTGGATCAAGTTTAAAACATTGAATTTTTGCGTGACGTTAAGGAATTAAAACGTACATTTGAGGAATTTTTTCAAGGACATTCTATGTCGTATATGAAAGTTACAGTATTTAAAAGCATACAAAGAACAAAAAAACAACTTTCATATAGAAATTTAAATTGTGCACCAAATTTTTTTTTTGCCATTTGATTGGACGTATAAAACTCTACGTTGATGATTTTTTTCATTATTTTTGCAGTGGTGCACCACATTGAAAAAGTCAATTTTCTTCATTTTGCACGTTTGTATTGCGTTTTTTTCGTTTTCCATTTAGAGTGCCAAATGTTGCGATTGAAATTAATAAATTAGTTTTTAACTCTGAAAACAAGGCGTATTTTCCTATTTTTGTCTCCGTAGCTTAATGTTTACTTTATTAAATTAATATTACAACAAACAGCATTTATATCTCGCTTCTTTCAAACTGCATGTGTGAGGGTGAATCTTTCTTCCCTCACATTTACAGTATTTAATATTTTTATCCCCCTGGGCAGTCTTTCGCGAAGGATCTAGCTGATCTGATGGACCAGATGCCTTCCCCATTTCTGATCGTCGGGGACTAATTTGATCTGGAGTTCTCACAACTGCCCAAAGGGTGATGTAATTAAAAAACTGTTAGTCGGGATAAAGCGCTTCTGAACACAGGCCACTCCATACACTTCTGTACAGCCTCCTGATCTTCCTCGTTGCTGGATTTTCCTATCTGCAATTCCTCTCTATCCACAGTCTTAGTTCTCGACGATCTTTGTGAGTGGCCACTACCCGATTCTTATACTTATGAACGCTTTGGCTCCTCGGTTTCTCACTCCTCTTAATGGATATTGGAAAAAAATTTGGATGTGTTTCAGCGCAACATCAATCTTTCTGTTGAGCCTTTCGCCGATGTGAATGCTATGGCATTCCATTTTACAAATGCGGTTCTCGAAGCAGCCGCTGTCGGTATCCCTAAATCATCATGTAACCCAAGGCATTGCCCAGTTCCATGGTGGAATTCGGACTGCGCAAAGGTGCTATGAAGAAAGCTTTAGCGCAGCTTAACAAGTGTCCCAATATAGAAAATCTTATTGAGTTTAAAAGGTGCAGAGCTAGAACAAAAAGAACTCTTCGAGAAAGGAAATCGTCTTTCTGGGTAACTTACATTTCAACTCTTAGAAGCTGTACAACATCATCAGCCGTGTGGCAGAAAGTTCGTAAGATTCATGGTTCTCTTTTTCCATTCCCGGTCTGAATGTAAAAGGACTGCTTTAAACTTCGCCTGAAATAATCGTTGATGCGCTTGCATCGCACTACGAAAGTGTCTCTAAATCCTGTTTATCTTCATCGTTTCTCCAACAAAGCTCGCGTGGAAAACGTTTCTTGGTTTCCAAGTTGCGGTGGAGAGGAATATAACATTTTCATGACGGAGCAAACCTCAGCACTTGCGTATTCGAAAGATGCAGCACATATTTCTGATAAAATACATTGCGCGATGCTTAAACATATTCCGGAGATAGGCATGTAATTCTTTCTACACTTATTTAACCGTATTTGATATGACCCTGCTCAATCTTATGAAGCCATAGTTATTCCACTTACGAAGGAGGGGAAAGATCGATCCAATCCTTCGCACTTCTGATTTCTCTGACGAGCTGCATATGCATGTTGTTAGAAAGAATGATAAATCGTCGCCTAGTTTGGTCTCTGGAATTGGGAAGCCTTCTGACCAACATCCAATGTGGTTTCAAAAAACAGTGGTCAACTCTGGATCACCTTGTTGCGTTGTCATCCACCATCTCTTTAACGTTTATATTGATAGTACACCTTCTTGCCACCTTCGACTTGGAAGAGGCATACATGAAGTTATGGAATCCTACGCACGTTGCATTCGTGGTGTTTTCGGTTTCGTCTTACTCTGTTCCTGAAGAGTTTCGTATCCCAACTGTCTTTCCACGTTTAGACGACAGCTGATTACCAATGTAGTCACCCCTTGGAAAACCGTGTCCCATAGGGCTCAATCCTGAGCGCCACTCTTTGCCATAGCCATAAATAGTATTGCGTCAGTGGTTTGAGAACTGGTCCATGTATCTCTTCGTTTACGTCTTTCCCATCTATAGTTCGTCCAGCAGCTCCTGTGTCATCGAGAGGCAACTCCATTGGTTTGAAACCGGTTACAGGAGTGGAGCATGTCTATCGGCTTTAGCATTTCTTTATCCAAATTATGCTGTATGCATTTCTGTAGGATATACTATGCTCACAATCATCCAGATCTTTTTTGGATCATCATCTTCCTTTCGTTGTCTCTGAAAGTTTCTGGGTCTCACGTTCCACCACACACTGACTTGACATAATTATATGCGTAAATTACAATTCAGTTGTGACTCATCTTTGAACTTCCTTCACTGCTTAAGAGCATCGTCGTGGGGTGCAGACCGCACTTGCCTTCTTCGCCTGAGTATAGGCGGNTCCGCATCACCGCCTATACTCAGGCCCCTTAATGGGATCGATCACGCAGGAGTTCGCTTAGCAACCGGTTCTTTCCACACCAGTTGAATGAATTGCCTACTGGTAGACGGTGATCAACCATCCCTCAGCAGAAGGCGCGATATTTTACTTGGATCTTACGGAGTGTAACTAATGAGGGTTTCAATTCATCCCACTCGCCAATACATCCACTCCTTCAAATTTTGTTCATCTTACACTGTAAGACCTTCGTTACCCCTCCCAGCGGGTGTCCGCTTTGAACATCTCTGGTAGGATAATAACTTCATCCTACGTCCTCCAATGAAATATCGACATTCTCTCACCCCACCATGGTTGCTCACACAACCGACTTTCGACTATTAAAACTTTCACAGCAGGACACTCCAGCTTCTGTGTACCGCAGTACCTCAGGGAAATGAAAGCTTTTTATTTGTATCATACCTTCATTTACACTAAATGTTTATCCATGAACTATTCCGTGGGTGCTGCTTTCCACTGTCATAGTGCCACCCGTTCTTTTCGCCATTCCTTTTGCTGCGTGTACACTGCGGAGAA
This sequence comes from Laupala kohalensis, assembly GCA_002313205.1. Classification (NCBI taxonomy): domain Eukaryota; kingdom Metazoa; phylum Arthropoda; class Insecta; order Orthoptera; family Trigonidiidae; genus Laupala; species Laupala kohalensis. The sequence goes on from NNCF01126958.1 coordinate 433,785, forward strand.
ATATGCATTACTTGAGGCGCTTAAGTTCATTCAGCTATCTTCAATACGGCGTGTGGTTCTATGCAGTGACTCTATTAGTGCTCTGTTGTCAGTGTCTTTTTGTACACGTGTTACATTCTGACGGCGACTATTCAGAATCTTGTAAGCTTTCTAGCCGTCGAAATTTTTGAAATCGTCCTTAGTTAGGTCCCTGGTAATGTGGGTATTATTGGTAAGGAAGATGCTTATAAGGCTGTGAAGCGTGCAAGGCAAAAAACTGTTCTTGATATTTGTAACGTTCCCTCGTCAGACACAATGTTTGCCATAATATCGTGTATTCTTTAGGCATGACAAAGCGAATGGGAAAATTACGCGATCAAGCTGAGAAAGGTAAAAGACTTGTTCGTTAAGATCTGGTCGTCTTTATTCCGTGCGAACAGACGTAAAGTGATTCTTACTCATCTTCGTATTGACCACTATCTTACCCATGATCATCTCTAACGCGGTTAACCTCCCCTATCTGTGAGATTTGGAACACATCTAATCGTGGAACACTTTCTTTAGGAGTGTCTCAAATATGGTCCCAACCTACGGAGACACAATATATCCAACAGATTTCACGTTTTACTGGGGCAAAATGAACATACTTCGATAAGGCTTTTTGGGTTTCTTCAGGAATGTGACCGTCGGTGCAGTATTTGATCTTTATTTGTATGTCATAATTTAAATCCATAAATAAATCGGGGTTCCTCCTACAAGTTCTCGAGAGGGTTTGGATTTAAATTCTTCTTTCTTTTCCATTTCTTAAAATTTACGCCTGTCTTAAAATTTATGTGTCTTTGTTTTGATTTAGAAAAGAAATATTTTAGGCATTTTTGTATCTTTTCCTGTATTCTTAGTGTTTGGATATTTGCTTTCTCAGGAAAGGTTTTTAGTGGGTATGGTGGAATCCTTCGGCGGGTCTCTCTAGGTTCTAACAGTATTTTCCTTTCCTGTATAAAATAGTTAGGACTCTAAGGACCTAGTGTCGGCGAGCCGTAAAGCCCCTATAACGAAAAGCGTGTTTGGTGATGTGATTTATTATTTCCCAAAGTGCTGACTGGGTCGTTCGAATGCCTTATAGGTGTGTGTCAATGAATCCTGTATTCCTTTGTTGATTAATTTTAATTGTTCTTAAGGTACATCGAAATTATGGGTTTCTACGCTTGTAAGTCAATAAATAAGTCGCGAAACTGGAAAGAGGCAATAATAGTCAAAGTAACTTACTGACATTTACATACTTCTCGATTTAATCACCCTGCTTATTTAGACACTTATCCCATCTCTTTACAAGTTCTTGAAAATCGGTGGCAAAGAAGTATTTTAGTTGCTGCGGCAGCCAACGAGTAACGTAAATTACGGCATCATCCGTTTCAAAATGACGGCTACCCAAAGGGTTTTTACAAGCCCAAACTGATGAAAATGACTGGGGGCTAAGGCTGGAGTGTACGGTGGATGCTCTAAGCGTTCCCAACGTAACGTAACAACTTCTTCGTGTTTGACTTGCTGAGTGAAGGCGAGTATTGTCATCTTAAAGCATACATTGCTACCACCTGCTGGCAGAAAATGCGCTAATAATTTAGAATGGTGTAAGGGAAACTGATGTTTGGGACATATATCGACTTGCCCTTTTATATATATATATATATATATATATATATATATATATATATATATATATATATATATATATATATATATATATATATATGTGTGTGTGTGTGTGTGTGCAATTCTTCATTCTTTTAAATTTGTGTATTATAACTAGGGACCGGATTTTAATGACAAGTCATATATTTATTCTGAACCTTAAAGTGAGATGTACAACAATTTATGCACGAATCCCATGTATTGCAGTGTGGATGAAATGTATTTTTATTGCGCATATAAAGTCATATTTACGTTTTTTTAGTAAAAGGTCATATTTCGGCTTACTTTATTGAGATAGGGCTCATCAACTTTTAAATGAGTACATAAGCCTTTCCTCTGTGGTTGTCCAATAACTACGCATCTCTAAATATTTCCAAAACTATTGATATAACATTTGGGACCTATATCAATAGCATTCCGAACGAATTTAAGATATCAAATAATGATCAGCATGAGTAGAGGGTATTCTTAAAAAATATTTAGGTACTCCCCGCAGAGGGCTCAGTTTTGACTCAGTATGGGTTTGGCGAACCCGCGGCCCTTAGCTGGGGACTGGAACTGCACCACCAGTCCTCAGACACCGTAAGCTTTGGGCGTCGTTCAGCGACCACCATTGGCGCGATGGTGGAAAGTTGTGTATTGCAAAGGGCGGAGATCTTACCGTCATTGGCCGGGTCGCGAGGAAGGATTAAACCTCTGTAAAAAACCCTCAACCTCAAGGTGTGTTACGCGCCGATGAGGTGAATGGATGTTGAGGATAAACACTCGCTAGCGTACAAACTCTGGGGCAACTGCCGCACCTCAGTTAAATAAGGCTTAGTGGCGCGATGCGGGGTCTCCACGTCACCAGACATTTTTTCCTCCGAACTCGTGGGACGAAATGTCAGATGCTTCGATTCCCCCGCCTTGCGGAGTGGGTGTGCCGCTAGGTAAGTATTCCACTCAAAAGTCTTCGAAGCGACCGAGGGTTTACAGCCCTCCCGCTTTAAAAAATAAAGAAAGTAAAGAAACAGAACATTTCTCACGAGAATGATTTCGTCATAATGACACGTATATATGGGATACTCGAGAAAGTATCGTCGTTCTATATTTACAAAGGATTATAGGATTTACTTGGAACTCTGAAATCAATGAAACGGCTGTGTAATGGGTCAATCCTGTAAAAACCAACTGGAAATAAAAACCAACAAGCAAGCGTTGGCACTTTTAAAATGTACTTTTTTGGCAGAGTTCTCTGTGAAGTGCGAGCTCCATGTTGCGCTTAATCGCAGCAAGGGAGTCGTAAGTTGCAGGGACATTATGGATATGGCAACTGACGAACTTGTTGGAGAATGGGAGGCTGACTACGTGGTTGAGGTCAGTCCAATTATGAGGAAGGTTAATGGTGTTCCGCAGCAGACCAGATCCTTCATCGTGACATTTGACTGTCCTTAGCTTCCGAAAGATCTCAAAGCTGGATGACTTAACCTGCCGGTGCGTCCCTTTATTCCAAATCCTCTGCGGTGTTTCAAATGCCAGAGATTTGGACATACCACAACATCTGTAAGGGCTGTGATACATGCGGGAAGTGCGGGAATGAGGCACACGAACCCGGCGTTTCTTGCCCGGGGCTTACAATGTGCATTAATTGTACAGGCAGCCACCCGGTGTGGAGCAGGGAGTGCGTCGTCTTTCTGGAAGAAAAGAAAGTGCTGATCAAGACAACAGTGAATATCCCGTACGGTGAAGCACGGAAGAAATATAGGACTTTACACCCTGTATTTACTATCAGTTACTCCACAGCAGCGAATACTGCTAAAATAATGAAGACTATCCGTTGAAGCCGATTTCACAGACTTGTCTACTACAACGTCGTGCACATGCCAGTGCAAATGCGGGAAGAAAATGTTTCAACCGTTCCCGTTAAACCGAAAACTCCAACACCCCGTCCTTCTACAAAGAAACCGTCAAATAGTGCGAAATCTACTACGGTAACAACCAAGGCAGAGACAAGGACAAAGCAGGGTTCTAGGACTAAATCTCTGAACCTTGTTGAATTTTTAAAACAACTGAAACATCGTCAAAAAAATCGTAAAAATGTAAAAAGAACGTCTCCGTACTCCCTTCCTCCGAGTCAGATTGTGCATTGTCCGACGGTGACGCGGAGATGCATATTCACGAGCCTGACCCAGGAGGTTCCAATAAATAATGGCTTCCATACTTCAGTGGAACCTTAATGGCTATAGAACTCAACGTGAAGAGTTGCAGCTCTTAGCGCGTCGTAATCCGATCTGTATTTGCCTACAAGAGACACACCTTTTACCAGAACACTCTTCCTCTGCGAGGATACAACATCTTCAGATATGACGACACCACGGGAGATCGAGCAAGAGGAGTTGCCGTGTTGGTTAGAAGCACAATTCTCTGCTCACCTGTTCTCCTACAAACCCACATCCAGGCTAAAGCAGTCAAAATTCAGAGCGTGCCAGCTATGACCGTGTGTCTTCCTCCGACACGAGATTTTTTGGAGACTTCCCCATGGATTTAATTCATCAGCTCGCACGACCATTCCTCTTTGGAGATTTCAATGCCCACAGTGTACTGTGGGGCTCGTCGAGCGATTGCCCCAGGGTTCGCCTGCTGAATTGTCTCTTTGAGCGAGAAGATTTATGCCTAATAAACACCGGGGAGATGACCCACTTTGTATTTGCCACGGGGTCATGGACTGCTATAGACCTGTCAGTTTGCTCTCCTGAAAATGCTGATATCTTTCAATGGAGGGTAGAAGATGATCTGTATGGTAGCGACCATCATCCTATTGTCCTTACAGGATCGTGCGACTATTCCCGAATGCAAGCCACAGAAATGTATTCTCAGTAAGGTTAACTGGAGACTGTACCGTTCTCTGTCTGTCTTCAGAGAAACGGGTAGTGTCCAAGAGAGGATCGACCATCTGACCTAGGTGATTCGTCTCGCCGCTGAAGAATCCATTCCGAAAACATGTTTCCGCGAATACCTCATGTCCCGTGGTGGAAAGACGCATGTCGGTCCGCCATTCGGGCAATGTGAAAAGCATTGCGGAAATTTAAGGGTAGTCCATCTCCGGAAAAACTCACCGCATATCGGATTGCTAGAGCAAAAGCGTGCAGAATAATCAAAGAATCTAGATCTACCTCTTGGAAAGAGTTGCTGAGCACAATTAAGAGAACAACATCGTCTACTAAAGTATGGGTGTCAATTCGAAAGATATCTGAAAGGTATTTTCCAGTCCCAATATCTGGACTCAATTATCAGAGTCAGGTTCTCACCAACAATCGAGAAATGGCAACAGTGATGGCTGAATACTTTGCTGAGTTAACATCTACAGTAAACTGGGATTCTGATTTCGCGAGAAATGGAAAAATAGCTCAGAGCACTTAATTTCACTTGCGTTCCACCAACCGGGAACCCTACAACTCTTCCATTTCTATGTGGGAACTTGAGACAGTTTTAGCGATAGTCCACGACACTGCTTTTGACCCTGATTCAATTCATTATGAAATGCTGAGACAACTCAGTCTGGAATCGAAAGAATACATTCTGGATATCTTTAATCTTTCATGGCCCGAGAGTATTTCCTAATTCCTGGAAGGAAGCAACGCTTATCCCTTTACGAAAACCAGGGAAGGACAAAACGGCTGGAAGTAGTTATCAAAGCATTGTCTTGACGAGTTGCGTCGGAAAAACTGGAGAGAATTATCAACCGACGTGTCGTCTGGTATCTTGAATGGCATAACTTGCTGAGTCGATCTCAGTGTGGTTTCAGGAAACTCCATTCTTCCCTGGCCAACTTCTCTTGGAAACAGCAAATCAAGATGCTTTCGTCCGAAGACATGTCGTCGGAATATTCTTTGACATCGAGAAGGTTTATGATACTACTTGGCGTCATGGCATTTTAAAACAACTCAATACCTGGGGGTTTAGAGGACATCTTCCTCTGATGCTACAGTCCTTTTTGGATCAGCGTTCCTTCCGCTACAGATTGGGAAGAAACATCTCGGATCTGCTTCTTCAAGAGAACGGTGTTTCTCAGTGCTCAGTCCTGAGCGTGACCTTATTTGCAGTGGCTACAAACAGCATAACATCTGCTGTAAAGAACACTATCTTTTTGTCGACGACTTTGCTATCTTTTGTTCATCACAGAGTGTAACAGGTGCGGAGCGACAAATCCAAATCGTTTCAATAGATTATACCATTCGTCGAAGACAACAGGCTTTCGTTTCTCTGCTGAGAAAACACGCTGTGTTCTCGGCTCGATTATGACTGCGTTGTATATAGCGCTGCTCGTGCAAGCTATTTAAAGAAGTTGTATTGTGTCCACCTTTCAAGTATCCGACTAGTTACGGGAGCCTACCGCAGTAGTCCCATTCCGAGTTTGTATGCCGAGAGTGACGAACCATCTCTTTATCTCCGGCGACAACTCCTTTTGCTACGACTCTTTTGCCACTTGCGAAGTTTACCCGACAATGTAGTGCACAATGCAGTATTTAATCCTTCCTCTTCTTTTATCCGTTTCTACAACAACAGACTGAGAGCAACCAAACCTTTTGGATATCGCTGTAAACAAATTAAGGAAACCTTGCACACCTAATGTCTTAAATCAAGGTTTCAGTAAGACTCTTCCTTGGGCTTTGCACAAGCCGTAGATTAATTTTGCATCATGACAAGAAGAACACTCCAACTGCGATGTTGAGAATATATTTTCACCTATTCCTCGATAAACACCGGATCTATATTCCTGTGTTTACAGACTGGTCAAAGCAGGTCGATGGTGTCGGCTGCTTCGTGGTGTTTCCCTGTAAGACTTTTGGCTACTGTCTTGGCGACCTATGCAGCGTTTACACCGCTGAGTGCTATGCCATATTGAGAGCACTGCGATCAGCTGACTGTTCCCGCGGATCAAATTTGCTGATTTCCTGAAGTGCCCTTTAAGCAATCCAGACTATATATTGAGACTTACTGTAATTGTTATAAACAATTGTATAAATAAATACAATTTTATTCAATAAAATGAAAATAAATTGTTCATTTTGGTCACCTATACGGTTGCTATTGAAAGTTCTAGGTAATATTCCAATTGTTATAAACAAATTTTCTTAAAATATTGAACTGATAAACTACTCAGTATGGTCCCCAGATCAGATACTATTGAAACTTCTGGGTAACCTTTGATTTTGACACACAGTTAATTAACAATAATTGAATAAAAACGTGTCATAATTTGGAAGAAAAATATTTAATTACCAAAAGGCTGGGAACTGAATTCTCGCTTCAACGGGAACGCCTTGCAATTAAAAACACAACAATATGGTGTTCAAACGACATGAAATGTTTTTACTAGCTATTAGCGACTATTAATTTTATTTACATACTCGAAGAAATGTTCACTGAGCACTGATTAATTACACATGGGTTACGAGATCACTAGACAGTATGACGCCTATTGCGCAAAGAAAGTTCTCCAGTAAATTGTTGAATGGTACTTACTATTATTTCTGCCACTGAGCGTAGGAGGTCATTGACCTTACAATGTTTGCGGACATATACCACACTTGACACTGGGCCTAATTACCTCATTACATTTTATTTGGCCTTATTAAAAATATAACACATATTACACTCTCATGAATTCACTGATGTTGTCTTTGATGTTGACCAAATTTACAGTGTTTCGTACTTTGATGCTTAAGACACTACTTTGATGCTTGCTTCGTAACTGTTCGACCGTTTTGATTTTTACACCACACTGTCGTCGGCTGGCTCCACTCTCGCGAATTGTCTCAAGATCGCACTACATTCCGCCAATCACTCTGTGTACTTTTTAAATGAGTCGTTTATTGCGACATATAATTCTGACTTCGTGGTCACTTTTTTCTATTCGAACAACATGCCTTCTGGCTGAAAATATAGTGCATTCACGGTATTTGCTTCGCAATAACGCTGTCTTGTCTCGGCTTCCAATTGTACATAAATGATTCTCATGCGGACAATTTAATCCTGAATTTGGCTGTTTTCCTACTCGCTGGAGACAACTAGTTATCTGGTCGCTGTTTTCACTGGTTACGAACTTGTTTTGAATCCTGCCTTTCACTGCTTTTTATTGGTCACAATTCAATATTTTGAAAATTCAATATTGTCAAGTCTGCTTAGCTGTCAACTAAATTTAGCCTTTCCTGGAATTTGAGTTCGCACGAGTTCGCTGGATATTGTTCCCGAGCCAAACTGTCAGTCTCAAATTGTTAATGAAATTTTGATGCACTCGCAGAACTATTCTTCCTTATCCCGAACTAGGCAACTTTCATAATTCGCACTATATCTCGACTGTCATCGAAAGTTCACACTTGTAATATAAAACAAGTTGAAATGTGGAATCAACTAACAACTTATGAAAAATGTAAAATTTTGAATTTATACTCACAGTTGACCGAAAATAACTGTATCAATTGATAATCACGTACTGGCCTAGTCTCGTTCTCCTCTCTCCTCATCCTCATCATCTATCTCAACATCGTCTACCTCGTCATCACCCTCAACCTCAACATCCCTCAACCTCCGAATCCACTCTTTTTATCTCAAAAGTTGGTCATGTAACCGCCCCCACTGAATATTTCTACTCCAATATCTATGTTTTTTCTGCTCTCCCCACTAGAAATTTGATTGGTTGTTTCTGAAACGTGTTTTGTCGAAACTTTTCATTACTCCTAGACGTTTTTGCTCCGCCTCCTTTGCTCTCTGATTCGTGGCTTTTCTTTTTCGTTGTTTCTGAATTTTGCGTGTTGGCGAATTTTGTAGTTCCACCATTTTGTATTTGGAACAATGACCTACGTCATAGTCTTTCGCGCAGCTGCACTGGCGGTTTCTGTCTTTGATCCTCAATTTTATTATTTTATTATGTTAGTGGTTGTCTCCCATCTTCCCATGTTCTAGCCCTCTGAAACTTGTTGAAACTTGCTCCCGGATCCCGTCGTTTTCACTGATCTGAATTTTATGGTTCTCTTTAGAAATCTTTTTCGTGGTAGTCTGGCACGACCCTCTTTTGATCCTTTTTCGAATTTTGCGCCACCCAAAACGAGCGATGTCCCAAGAGAGATCCTGCTACTTCGGTCTGTCTCAAGATGTGTTTTATTGTCGTTCAGGGAAAATAATATTCCCCGATATCCGTTCCTTTCGCGGACTATCTTTTAGAAATAAATTTTGACAAAAGGTTCTTTTTCCGAAATGTTTCTGCGTGTTCCTACTTGCATCTTCCATTTGGGTGGTACTCGGCGGCGTTTCTTTCTAGTTTTTAATAATAGTAACTTGTATGGTTCTTTTGAATTTTCTAAAGGTCTTTTGTTACTTTGCGGCTGATGCTCTTTCTGCTCGCTGGCGTGTTTGAATATGTTTCGAACTTTTATCCTTCGCGGGCTACGTCTTCTGAACTTTTATATTCTATTAATTTGTGAGAACGTGGCTAAATAAACACTTATTTAATCTACGATATCCAGGTGATAAGCTGATCCAGAACATCCAGGATGTGCTTTTCTCGCTCCAAAGTGATGGAAATAACATAATGTTTTGCTGGATTCCCGGACACGTGAGAATCAGAGTAAATGAGGAAGCAGACGTTTCCACAAAGGCTGCGTACCTGAAGAAATCCACGCGATTCTTAACGATTCCAAAACGAGATATCCTTAATTCCATCAAGACAAGGATTCTGAGTGGATGGAACAAAGAATGGTTGACTGTTGAAGGGAATAAGCTCCGACTTATCAAATCCTCTGTTAAGTCATGGAGCAGTTCCTGTAGGTCAGCCTGGAGCGACAAGGTCCTGCTGACCCGCCTGCGTGAAGGACATTGTCCTCTCACTCATCGGTACCTCTTACTACTTGATGATGAACCATTTGTGAGGTGTGTAGCTCTTTTCTGACTGCGTCACCTACTAACTGATTGCAGAAGATACTTGAGTATACGGAGACAATTTTGTCTGGCTGCAGATTTATCAACAGTTCTCGGAAATAAAACCGTTAATGTTATTAAATTATTGAATTTTATGAGTAGATCGAGGCTTCTCCCACATGTTCTCGGGAGGGTTTAAATTTGTATTCTTCTTTCCTCTTCCCTGTCGTCTTTCGTTTCATCCTTCCTTACTATAATTTGAAAGTTATAATTTTTAGATTTTTTCTCCTTTTTTATGATGCAATGTATTGGGCAACTATTTTCTTTTCTCACGTCTTTGTATTTAAATATTTGTAGAATTGAGGAGGATTTTTAGTGGGTTTGGCCGAGATATTCGGCGTGTCCCACACGCGGGGAAGAGTCAGTACGGCTCTTCTCTATGGTGCGAAACTGCATTTTTCCCCACCTGCAGGGGCTCTAATGACGTTGTTGACGAGCCCTTAAAACACCACAAAAAATATTTAGGCACTATATTTTATTATCATATGAGATGTAATATGCACGTGGTTTTCATTGTTAAGAGAACTAGATATTTATTTTTTATGAGTTATGAAAAATCATGATACCTAGGATCTTACTTTCTATTTATGATGCTCTATATCATAGTTTCATTAACTACGGTATTATAGCATGGGGTGGTGCTTATTCATCAGCAATTAATTATCTGCGAGTCGTGTAAAACAGACTAATTAATATCATAGGTTTACAGACTAAGTTGAAACCTTCACCTTTGATAATAATGTTTTATTTATCCTTTTATTATAATGGAATAAAAGAAGTTTTTATTAAATGTAATAGTAAAACTCGTAATAAATGTAATAAACTCCCTAGTATTAATAAATCCTTAGTATTTTAAGTGTGGCATACATTAGCAATTTTCTTATTTTAACAAATTACCTTACACTTTAAAAACACTAGAAACTACTTAAAAATATTTGTGTGGCTTGCTGGTTGGGTCTCTGAATTTTACGGAATCTAATTTAATCCCTCCCTGTAACCTATGCTGATTAAACCATTTTTATTTTATTTTTGTTTTTTAACATTTCTTACGTTTAAGTGCTTATTTAGCTTATAGTTTATACCGTATCTGCGTGCAAGCAACTTAATTGCTTCTGCACTATCATTACTATGCATGATTTGTGTGCTGTGTATTATATTTTCTGGTAATAAACTAAAATGGAAACTTTTGTCATAAATGCATATATTTGTTATATTTTTAAGGTCACAAAAATGAAAAAGATTGAAATGTCTCACATGACAATGTTTTACGAGGTCAGACAGAAAAGTAATGAGACTGGCAACACTACAAGTGATCTGGCAACGCTGCGCTGTTGCCCTTGATAGGGCACGTGTATCAGTACCCTCCCATAGCTCAGTGCGAGTTTCAACTCCTTCCGTTAACTACGTGATTTTTGTGACTGCTAATAGTGAAGTTGTGTTTTGGTTGTGCGTCAAGCAAAATGGAACAGCGGGATTTGGAGCAACGTTGTGCCATTAAATTTTGTGTTAACCTTGGAGAATCGGCAAGTGTGACGTTTGAAAAGTTAAAACAGGCCTATGGGAAACATTCTTTATCCCGAGCTCAAGTTTTTCGCTGGCACAAATCATTTTTTGGAAGGCAGAGAACACGTTGAAGATGAACACCGTTCAGGGAGGCCTTCAACTTCGAAAACTGATGAAAACATCGAACGTGTGAACACTCAGACCGTCGTTTAACACAGACCGTCGTTTAACATTAAGAATGTTGAGTGAACAATTAAATTTGAACAGATTTACCGTTCATCAAATTTTGAGTGAACATTTGCACATGCGAAAGGTCTGTGCCAAAATGGTGCCGAAAAACCTCACAATTCAGCAGAAGGACAATCGAAAAAACAAGTGTCTTGATCTTCTTGACAGAATCGCTAATGAGCAAGATTTCTTTAGTCGTGTGATCACAGGTAATGAATCATGGATTTTTGAATACGATCCTGGGACCAAGAGGCAAAGTGAGGAGTGGCACACTGCAAATGCTAAAAGAACTCGATAAATGCTAATTTTTTCGACTACTCTATGAATCTTCTGTGGCCGGATGGTGTGAACAAAGACTTTTACTACTAGTAACATATGGTGCTTCATATATGGTTAAATTAGCCAAGGGTCTGCAGATTCTTTACCCTAGTATGGTATACACAATTCGTCTTACGTATGCCTTCGACAGAGTTGCAGAAGATGTGAGATCAAATTACTTTGATGCGAACAAATTAATTTCCTGTAGCAAGAAAATCTTTGTTAAAACTCCGATACAGGTGCAGGAATTCAAGGAACAAGCACCTTCACTGCCCCTCCCCTGTCTGTTCTTACACTGCCTCTGCCGTGGCTTAATGCTGCTGAATATTACTGTACCAACTACATCTAAATAAAGAAAATCTTCTGTGAGCTTGATAGCAATGAATCAAGTGCTATCAAAACTGTGTGTAACATCAGAACCAAGACATTCTATAGGATGGTGATTTGTAATTTTTACTCCTTTCAATGAAGTGGGAGCGCCATCGAGGAGCTAGCCGGATGCCGCGAAGGAGGAAGGGCGGCGTGCTTGTGACCAATGCTAGGCCTTTCCACTCATTGTGTTATTGTTTGAACGCACCCCGTTCACTTTCTGGTAGGAATGCCCTTGAAGAAATGTCAGCAGAATCGTGTGATCAGCGCTAAGTCTTCCATTCATGGTGTTATTGTTTGAGTCGTTCCCTTCGTTCCTGGAAACTGGTAGGAATGCCCTTGAAGAAATGTTGGCAGAAGCGTGTGACCAACGCGTGCCTCGCCTTTGCATTCTACTGTTTCTGTGAAAGTGTATTTGTTCGCCAGATGAATCGGGGCTAGGACCCTTAAGGAATGTTAGTTGTATTATACTATTTTTGTGGAAGGAACTTTCTCGCCATGTGTACGAAGGCGCGGCTCATTGAAAGATGTCGGTCTCCAAGAAAGGAAGAATGTTAAGAAGTTACGGAGTACCTTCACCAGATGCAGAGACAATGACGGTCCCAAGAGAAGGGCGCGTTCCACGCCTGGCGTGGACCGACGGCGGCGCCCTCGCGAGGTCATTGCGTTCCCAGGAAGGCTGAGGGGTGGACGAGAGGATTGGAGCGCACGATGGAAGCGGCAAGGCGTGGATGCCTGCTGGTCACGTGACTCTCTCGTCTGTATGTATTGGAAGGATTGAGGATCATCGGGGACTTGTATGTGGGGGTTGAGCCCGCAGGTTACTTGAGATGTGACCTGGCTATTATTGGTCGTCAGACCACAGTAAAGATTACTTGCGGTAAGCTGGATACACTTGCTACTAGTTGCGAGTGATGTAATTTGTAACAGTTCATTATCCGAGAAAGCAACTTGTTATTTTGGAGGTTCGAATAACCTAGGGGGGTTATTCCGAAATAGTTGTCAGCAACTGAATTTATAGTGTGTAATCAATGCTTTCTGATGGCATTAACTGTGTAATGACAATTTTATAATTGTATTTATGATTTTGAGAAATTGTCCAAGTTTGTAAGTACTCAGATTTCATATTATTAATTATTGTTATTACACATGTATTTAATTGTACGGGAAACTGGTCTGGTGGCAGCGGAAAATCTACCATAGGAATTGTATTTATGTGAATCCCGCTTCTACCAAAATTCACACACCGCTTCTGGGCTTGTGGTGTGTGATTACACTGTGCAACAGGTCTTTACAGATACCTTGTCTGGAAACTTGGCACACATCAACACCAACTTTTCAGTAATATCAAAAGACATCACAACTGGATGTTACTGGTTCTCAATTGTAAGACGCTCTGGATATTGTGGAACATGTGCAGAGTGAGTTGGGTCGAACTCGTGGTTATGTGACTGACAAAGTGAACAACAAATTGCAAAATGTTCTCCATCGGAATCCTGGATATTCTACATTGTGCAAAATTAGTGACATCATTTCTGGAAATGTCACAACATTTCAAGACAATGAACCAAAGCTGCATTGCAGTGATCTCGCCGCCTTCATATACACTCCTGTGACGTCATGTGATGTGGAGAGGTGCTTTTTCTGATACAAAACTACCCTCAGCGACAAATGTAGGTCTTTCAAGATGGAGAACCTGAAAATGCACCTTGTGATCCAGTGCAACTCTGCAGAAACTGAAGACTGAGAGGACGTTGAAATCTTTAAACAAGTAGTGTGCAGTAGTAAAAACAAGGCTTTAGTGTATGGATAGGTTTTGTTGTACTGTACTTCGTGTTTAAGACACATGCAAAAATTGTAAAATTAAGTTATAGTTAATTATGTTATGTTGAATGAAAATGGGAGACGGGACCGAGATTCGAACTCGGGACGTTTAGCTTAGCGCGCTCATGCGCTTACCGACTGCGCCATCCCGTTCGCCTCTTTGGCCCGTCTTCCATCCTCATTCAACTTGCGAGACCCAAAGGCGAACGGCATGGCGCTATTGGTAAGCACATGAGCGCGCTAAGCTCAAGGTTCCGAGTTCGAATCTCGGTCCCGTCTCCCATTTTCATTCAACAAAACATAATTAATCTGTTACCTGGCGGTGAGGTTCACCGCAATCTAAGAGAAGTTCTAGTTAATTTCAAAGACCGCAAAATGTAAGTACTATACTCACAATTTGTTCTGTAGTGAATTCTGTATTTACGTTTTATAAAAAAAATTAACAAGAATTTTTTTGAAGTAAACTTTAATAAAGTAATTTTTTTTAAATATTTATAGATTTATATAAGTTTTAGGTCATAAATACTTGCATATTTCGCTGATATTTAGATTATTAAAATCTGGACCCTAATTATAACATACGAATGATGGCATAAAAAATGGAACCTTACTTTCAATAAACGTAATCCATTAATTTTATATTGTCGTAGGTACAACTGTCACACGGGTGCGGGTTTATTCTTAATAAACCCACGTCCACTTGAGGGATAGACTACAGAATAACGGCAGGGCGTGAACAGGAAGGGTGGCGTAAAGACATTGAAACTATAGATTAAGTAATAAAAATTATACAATATGTCAGAAGAGGGGTTTCAGTCCCTAAACATGATTATAAAGTATTCCAGTGGAAACTCTCCACGGAAGATGTTAGTAATGCTAGCGGACATGGAGCCAGTATCACTGAATGCTCATGGGGGTGGCTGTCGCAGCTGGGCCAAGAAACCAAAATGACTTATCCTCGATCCAGAGTCAGCATTAGTCGGCGACCAGTTGATGGAGACTGAAAGGCGAAGTCCCGAAGGATGGCGTTCTTAAGGCGAAGACGGCTCGAACAAGGGACGGGGGCGGCGCTCCGCCGACTTCGACGTACCCACGAATGGAACTCGGATTCTGATCTCCTAATGGCCTCGGGAGCCGCCGTATTTATAGAGAATAATCCGTCGATGTGCGTAGGAGGTGACGCGGGGGGATGATTGGAAATGCTAGTCCTAAATATGGCGCATTGTGAAGTAACAGAAACTTTGCCTACGCGTCTAAGTGAGTCAGAAGCCTGCGTCGGAAGCAGTCTGAGACAGCTTGACCCACACGTCCGGGTTGTGAATGAGTAGGCGTCTGTCAGAATATGAATTGCACGAATCGAACAAAGAATTTAATTTAAGAATACAAAATGTAATTTAATAAGTCCCATCCGTTACACTACAGTTTCCATAAAATCATTTTATTAAAAAATGACATCTCTGGTCTTTAATAAATCTAGTGAGAGTTTAATCGTGTGTTCGAGATCACTTTTGTGCAATTTTTAGGCTTATCACAAACTAGTCTAAGACTTTCACACAAACAGACTGAGGAATGGATCTTATCTCCTCGATGGACGACCTCTCTGTGTCTTTCTCGAGTGATATGTCTGCCATAACCTTTCACTGCTGTTCATCTGAGAATCTAAGGATCTACTTCGTCTGTGCTCGGTACGGGTCAGCCTTTAAATCAAATCAGTACTCTTCGGCCTCTCCGGGGTATACCGAGGGTCTGACTGACTGCGCGTGCATGCACAGTGTTTCTAACTTCACTCCAATTCTCTCGTGCTCTCGATCAGCTCTGCTGTTCGCGTCCTGGGGCGTCCTCCGTGTCTTGAATCGGTATTACTTGTTTCGATAGGTCATTCTGGATAATGTTATAGTTCGAGAGCTAACCGAAGAATATTTTTGCATCATTGCGCCAATATTCTGGTGCATACAGTACGGAAAAAGTGGTATAGAGGTGTGGCTTACAGTTAAAGTGGCACCGATAAAATTTTTGGAACCTTGATAGGTAATAAATGTATCAAAAGAGACATGACAAGATGTAACTGGACATGGCATGTGTCGAATGCCAGTTCTGCATATGAGAGTATTTATTGCTCCCCACGGTTGTGATGAATAAGGATTTAAGTTGGACCCAGATATCAGTTGAAATTCTATAACACGAATCTTAATACACAAATTCAATGTTACAATTATACCACGATTTAACCCCAAAATAGAAAAAATAAATAGATTCAAGCAGATTTACTGTACGATACACAAACAAGATTGAAACTGGTTAACAGCAACTTCAATGAAAAGACATGAAATGTCGCAGTTGTACCCTGATAATATTTGGAATTTTTGTACTATTTCTTACCCAACACCTATTTATTATTTTAAATAACATTATTGTCAATTGTATTAATCTAATTAGAATAAATTATTAGTATATTTAAAATACTAGTGGTTTGGATTCATAAAAACAAGTACTCTTCGAGATTATATAAAGGATTACTATTTTACGTGTTTACTATTCATGGTACCAATACTTAGACAGCGCAACACAAGAGGATAAAAACAACTTATACCGCCATGCTGTAGTGTCTTAGTGGTTGAGCAAAGTAGGCAAACATCCTTGAGCAAAGGTCATACGGATGTGAAATTTAGCTATAAAAATAGGAAGTGGTTTCAGCCAACGCCGTCGGTATATGAGATTTTAACAGGACATGGAAATTTCATGGACTCCTTGTATAAAAGAGATGTAACAACAAGTAACTGGTGTAACAAGTAACAACAAGTATGTGGTGAAGAGGAAGATACAGTAAGTCATGTGTTAAATAATTGTAAGATCGTGGAAGGAGCACAATGGATGAAAGAGCTAAAGAAACATGAAATTTATAGTGATAAGAATTAGACAGAATATATTGCACAGGAGGAAATTATAGTAAATTTGAATAATATGTTAATACAATCATGAATATGAAGAAAGTGTACAGCTAGATAGTAAGGGGTTCCCCACTTTCTCGCGGTAGAACTGAAGAGAGAAATAAGAACAAAAAGAACACAGATGTATAACATCTAGATACAAAAAGAGATAGATAAACCCAGGTAATGGCCAAAAGGTCGATAAGCCGGGTTGTATAAAGCAATTAAAATATAATAAAAGGTCACAAACCAACTTTCCAACAGAAAAAAGTCTTTAACACGTCGCTGTCTGATGCCTAAAGACGAACGTTGAAGAAGAAAAGGAAAGTGCACTATACTTCTAGTGAGATTGATTAAACGAGGTAAGACGATGGATATTATTCATAAAAGCTGCAATAAAAATGATAATTCAACATCGTCAAGAATGTCGTAGAGAGTAGAAAGCATGCAGATGAGTTGACACCGCCGAAAGAACGTTTTCTTGGGAGGTCGAATCGACGTTACATGCGTAATGGTTGGCAACGTTATTCGACGTCGACACGACTGGTGACGATGCAACGACGCCGCAACGACTGGACGGTTCTATTTGGGACGCTTATGAATGTTAACCATCTTACTAGGGAGGATTGAGAGAAACAGGTAGTTGGTGGACACACAAAGTTCATAAAAATGGATACCAATTAATTTCATTGGACAGTGACGGGTTGGTAAATAAGTATTTGTCGATGTATGTATTGTGAGATTTGAATAATTTAACAATTAAATAGAAAGAATTAGCATTGTTCGGTCGCTCAAATTCGGAGAACGAGCGACGGAGCGGGGGAGGGGAGCTTCCTCACTCCACGAAATTTAAAAATCCGCCGTTGAGTTGTACGACGAAGCGACGTCCACATCTGGCGAGAATGCAAGCTGAGATTTGTTAGAGAAAGAGTTTATTGCTGTAAAGAAATGGTAGACGAGCGAGGGTGTGGGACGACGACCCGCCGCGGTTGTATAACTGAGATGGTTAAAGGGACAGCCGGTGGAAGGCACAAGTTGCGACTTGTTCTAAAAAAGAAAACGTTGCAAAAGAGCGGTTAAAGATAGTTTGAAAAATCCCCAATCAGAATCGTGGCACGGTAGGGGGGAAACATCTGCGTGATTGGAAGCCTTCCGTCACGTGGATTTCGAAATTTGAAGATTTTGGAAGTGGGGAGAAACATGTAGGAAGGGAGAAAACCCATTTAAGAAATGGAAATGGTTCCTTCAGCCCATTATTCTTCTAGAAATTTTCGCGAGCTCACGACTTCAAAGATTTTTCGAGGCACGTGAGATTTTTTTCTTCATCGAAACTTGTCGATTTTTCGGGAGCACCGAACATGACTTACACTCGTAAATTGTTCGCGATCGGAGCCACTACTCCGTTTTCATTTTCGAAGACTTCCGAGTAATTCGTAACATCGAATGAGTCCGCTATCGTCCGGAGCGAAACCTATAGTTTTGGCGAATATTGTCGGCGGCGACGCCTGAGGGCGCCCAGGTCGCGTAGCTGAGGGGAGGAATCACCACTGGTTGAGCCGTAGCTAGCGATGTCGTCAACCCGGAAGCGCTCTGAAAACAAAGCCAGGCCACAGCTGTGTGAGGCCAGCGCACCCTCCACTCACCACTGCAGCACTTGACTGATCATCTGACGAGGTATTTGTACTATTGGGGGGTTATACAACCCATATCGTCATGCGCTGTTGCGAGACAACAATTGCGGATCATAAGAATTGCAAAGAAGGGTCTAGAATTTTGGACTTAAGGACTCGTGAAGAGGGGCCAATTAAAAAAGAAAGAACTCCGCTTAATTATGTCCATTAAATTTGTAATTAACGTACCAGCCTTTTCCGAGAAGAGAGAATATTTGTAAAGCCAGTGTTTATTGTGTTTTTTAGAAGTGTAGAGAAATTATTGTAATGTGTGGTCTAGGAGTGAAATTTGTTGAAAATTCATGTTTTTTTGTAGAGAAGCCGAATCCGGCGGTAACATCTGTGTTATTTTGTTAGCGTTGATAGGAAATCACGTGTGTCATTTGGGGGAATGCATGAGGGTTTTTTTTGTAAAGTGATTTATGTTAATTAAAGTTAGTGAATTAATTTGCCTTAATGCGTTTTCCTGTGTGTGGAACCCCAGTATGGTTTTTCCCTGTCATAAATAATACGAACCCAATTTACTAGTGACACCCTGAGAAAGAGCTAGTCGAGGTGAAGCATTATAATTGTTTATAATTATAATTAATATTTAAATATTAATTCCGACAGTATTTTATTTACGATTCGCGCAACAAGCTTTTTGAAAACAAATAATTCAACATAAAATATTAAATCATTTTCAGTGATAAAGATAGTAAGTACGTTTATTAGAATCCACTGATGTGAAATAGGTATGGAGGTATTAGCATTTGACATTGCATTACTTTAATAAAAACTTTAATTTATCTTATTCGTTTTAGTAAATCGCTTAAATAAAAGCTTGTTTTTAAAAAGGTTTTTTATTTTATACTTTTTGATATTAGAATTTGTTTATTTATTTGTGATAATTAATATTGCTTGTTCATTTGTAATACTCAAAATACCTTTTAACCACAAACTTGTATTAATAAAAATAAATAGCATAAACAACTTTTGAGAAACGATCGTAATGATAGAATATAAAATGAAAAGCGTAGGTTATGCTATGCGTTATACTTACTTCTTTGAGAGAGGATTGTATTTCAGGGGAAGCTTCCCGGAAATAATTCGCCGCGAGTTATCTCGGAATAAAATCGTTGTAAAGAATATTAGTGGTGCAAAACCATTGCACATACTTTCTCACATACGTTTCTCAGTCTACAGCATAGTGATAAAAAATTCAAGAAGGAAAGGGTCATTTCTGGCATGGTTCTCTATATTTTGGTCGTCTTCCAGCTCTCTATTCGAATCTTTTATTAAAGAAATCCTTTATGTGCTCTTTACATATAAGCCATGTCCAATTTACAAATTCAGTAGTTAGGATTTTGGAGGAGGTTAGGTAAGTAGACTTTAAAATCCATTTCGAATGATATACAAATTATTGAGATATTATCCACGCGGACGCAAAGCAAACAGAATTCATTTTCTTATTTAATTTTAATAATTTATTTAATTTTTTTAACAAAGAAAATTCATTGCAATATAAATTTCTGTCGAGTGAAAATAAATCGAATTTACCATCTACGTTCAAGAAATGATTCTGTCTGATTTTCAATATTTCCCCTATATTATGTACCGATTATTATACCTCTGGTTTAATTCATTCTATGAATTTCATATATTTTATTTGATTAAAGTTTTCTAATAACGTTAATCATAACAATAAATTATGGAAATATGCTACGTAAGACATAAAGGAATTGTTTTAATTCGTCATATCATTCAAGATCATCAAAACTCCTATTGCCTTCTAGATATTACCTAAAACCCCAATTTGCATGAACATCTAAAACCATCTGCTCACGTATCAAACAGTACGCATCACTATTGAAAAGTGACACGCTACCTTCCCCACCGTAGCAACCTCAACAATCAGCAAAAAACGGCAGACAGAAATTGATTTTCGTATCTGCAGTGCGCTTGCTGTCCTCCTTTGTATTTTATTATTATATCTTCATTTCAGTATACGAAAAGAGTATTCTCAGTTTGCTTGGTCCATTTACACTGCTAAATGGTCTAAGATACCACGACTAAAATAAATGAAAAAAAAGGCTAAGTATTATTCAAGCTTCTTGAAACAGAAAACTAATGTGTAAGTGCAACGGACAGAAATTATTTTACTGCGTCTATACTAAACATTCAGGAGAAATACCGCTAATGCGGATGTAATGCATACTAATTGTACTTTACGTACAGAAAATTTAAGCAAAATCGTTGGAGCCGCTTTTGAGAAACACTCGAAACAGTACTTTGCCCTTCATGTGAAGTACCCTTTGTTTCAAAGGAAGAGAAAAATTTGTGCACGTGCATTGACAACAAGTAAATTCTTCCTTAAATTTGAAATGCGAATGAAATTAATCCATTTACTCATAATCACTGTGCACATACGGATGGACGGGCGGACAGACGGACGTTATGCCAAAAACTACTTTTTCAGAATCAGGGATAACCAGAACGGATATTTCTGACGAAATCTCGCTTTCGAATATTTTCACGATTACAATATTTTCTATATACTACGTATATAAGAAAGTAAAACCTTTTTAATTTTTTTATATTGGAAATAGACATAATATTTCATTGTCAAAGAGTTTGTGTATATGTACTAAATTTCAGTTCAATCGGTTGAGGGGAAAATTCAGTTGCAAGATTTGGCCCAAACTTACAGACTAAGAAGTGAAGTTAAATAAAAGCTTGTAAAAGAATCTAGATGAAAAAGTGATCTGTCGATATGATATTGTTAACAACGAGAGGTGTTCTTGTGAATGTAGGGTTGGTACAAGAGATGAATCATATTATATTATGTTTAGTTTTCTTTGGTTTCTGTTTTTTATCGTTTCCGGGAACAATTTGAAAGACAAATTCTCGCACAGCACATGTTCATGTGTGCATTGTTCCGTAGGGATGGTTTCACATTTTTCACACATCCCGTTCATGATGTTGCTAATTCTTGTTGGCAAGGGATTACCATTCTCCTACTCTGCACATATTTGTTTAGATTGAGAAAATCAAACTTTCGTTTTGCGCCATTACAAAATACACTGAGATGAGACGGCACAACAAAGCAAAACACCGACGTTATGGATGTATTCGTTCCGTCATTTTGATGGAGAGTCTGCACAAGGCAGTGTTCCATCGCCGTTTCCCGTGCGCTTACTAGTCGTATGAATGTCCTAGTCGTATGAATATTTGACGTGTAGAATACAAATACATCATGCAGATGTATTCACTGCATTTATACAATCATGAGAATGTTGCTTCAGACTGGTCGCTCAATTTCAGCAATTTTCGTTCTCTAGCATCTTAAGTTTCAATTTATCTGACACACCAAAGTGCATTCGGTTTTCTATTGAAAGCAATTCTCATAATTGCTGAGACATGAGCAAAAATGGAATATTCTTAAATTTCCATATACACGTATCAAGAGACCCGGTCGGGTCTCGCTGCTAATTCCACACTCAATAGCAACGCAACGGCCGGGTATATATTGTAATTCATAATTATTTGTCCATAATTAATTATATTTATAAGAAACAAAATATAAGAATATTGGTAGGTTAGTGGAATTTCGCCGAGACCACCAAGAAGGGTCGTTAAGAGAGTGTGGCGAGAGACCTGGTTGAGGGAAACATTCTTGTTTTGAACTATCTCTTAAATTTTTGACAAGTGGTAGGGGGTCTCTCTGTCACACACTTTCGTCTGCGAGGAGGCAAAAGGAAGGTGGAAATGTCTCATTCTTAAAAAATGCATATGTTATGTATTATACGTCAAGATTTCGGTCACTTGTTAGAGAGCAGAAAATAAGATGTTAAATTATGCAATTATCTATTTGTCTATTACAATACAGCACGTAAATTTTGTCATTAGCTATTCCTGATTTCAGACCTTTTAAATCACGTTAAATTGTGACATATGCAAATACATAGACACGGCTACGAAATTAGCTCGTGACATTCCTTGAGCAAGATTACGGTTTTGAAAATGTTATTAATGTTATTAACATTCGTTGAAGCATCTCTGGGGTCGCATGGAAGTTGCTGTTTCAAAACAAATTCTCGTTACAGAAAATTGAGCCCGTACTTGAAAAACGAGTGTTTATATTTGTTTTTAATTTTGCTTGCTAGTAGATTAGGCTAGAAATTTTACTGCTATCATACTTGATATTTTGTAATATGTTGCAGTGCTCCTGGCAGTTTTCTCATATTTAGATGACCTATCCTTGTGGAGTGTGGGTCATGTGTGTAAACGATGGTGCCACCTGGTTCAGACACACGTAGCACCTGAACAATGGCGTACGTTTACACAACGACGCTGGCCACTTTTCAAACCCTTAAGAGCGATTACGGATTGGTTCCAGGCGTACTCCCAGCTGTGAGTGACCAACGTATTGTATATATTTCGTAAAATAATATAATATTGTTTTAGCGGATCCAACTTCGTTTCCTGTATAGATAATTATGTACTTAATATATTCATTGGAAAATATAATAAAATGATCTGTAGTACTTTTTTGTTGAGTTTTCATTTAATAGTAAGGTACCATCAATTTTTGTGTGTGGAAGTTAAAAACGATGTAGAATGACGTCGAGTAAAATTTGCTGTTTTTTCTTTCTCGGGAAGCAAAAGCAGAAATCAAGTCAATGTAACGTGAGAAAGTATGGGGATATGATCTTATATAGTATATCGGAGAAAGTAGATGATTGGATGGGGCTACAGCGATTTTACTACTTGTATCAAGATAAGAGACCAATGTGTTTAACTGTAGGAATGCGCCTGAAATCAATGTCTTTAGGAGTCTTCGTGTAATTGTTATATTGCATCCTGCCTACTTTTTGCTTTTCATAAGATAGAAATGACTAACGATTCATAATAATAGATATTGTGAATATTCAATACGACCAAAATACAAATTAAAGTAGAATAAACATGCTATGGACTGACATTAATAGCATACATTTCTCTCGAATAACAACGGTGCTGCATGCACTTCACGTGGAAAAGTAAAAACATAAAATTTAAGAGCAGTATTAATTCCTCCTTTTTTGTTCATTTGTTTGTTTAATTTAAAACTACTTCAAAATTGATATTTTCAGGTACATGTGAGTCCTTACTTGATCCTTTCACACACTGTTGAATTACGTTATTAAATAAGTCATAATATTGGTACAAGAAATGGAGCTTTTTTCAGTGAATTTAAATAATATAAGAAAAAAATTATTAAAGTTACGTCGTTAATGTTACCAATACATAATTTTTCCTATTTTTCTCATAATTTAATTGTTTTCTTTGTTATTTTATTTGTTTTTGTTCTTTATTTTTAAAACCCTCAATGGCCCAGGTTGGACAAAAATACTATCACGAAGGTGCGTGGATGTATAATGACGGGAACGGGCAATGGGGTCCTCGACACTGTCATTTGGTTCCCAGTATGTTCAATCATTGTCATGCTGATAGTCTAATATGTTTTCTTTTTCACGAAGAAAAATATCATCTTGAACATAGTCAAGAGATTTTTAACAGTTAGTACAAATAGAGTGCATGGAAGGTCGCTCTTCCTGGAGCTACAAGTCATCCAATGGCATCCTTTTTCGCACTTGTAACGAATCATTTTCCGTGTTTTATGGGGATAAGTGTACTGAGGTGATAAAAGAAATTAAACTATGTTTGCTGTTTCCCCCTACCCTAGGATAGGAAAGTTTAATGCATTTTCCATCATCGATCTTGTGGAATCAGGGAAAAAGGAAGTTGAAGTAAACATGTATGTGCGTGGAACCGCACTTGTCTGGATGAGACTACATACAACCTGTGTGCGCTATGTACATGAAGTCTCGCTTGCGACTCAACAATCTGTCGGGTATCCCTTTTACATGAGTGTTCGCGAGATGACTGAATTTGTGTAAAAAAAGGACTGGCCCACAAATTTTTCCGGGCAGTGATGGTAACTTAACAGGATTACTGTTCGGATGACAGTGCTTCTTATTGTGTTGTTGTTCCTCAGGCTATTTCATTTCCCCAATACCCTTCCAAAATTAAGTGTAGTTTTGGTATCGTATTTTGAAATTGAGAAATTAATACTGATAGTGATACACGAATGACTTGTCAAAACGTATACAAAATAAAATATTGAGGTAGTGTTTCTAATGCGGTAACTATTTCAAGATAGTTTTAATGACTTATTGCTTGATCCATTTGAAAGTTTTAAAATTGGTTAATTCTCCTTTACTTCAGGATGGCGAGTTGTCCTTGCAAGGCTTGTCTACAGCAGATGGCCCTGCAGTCACATCCTCCTGGGGAGGAAAACTCTTGGAGGAGGAACCGTTTGCGCAATGAACTCAAGAGTAAGATATTTTTTTTGTTAGTCTGTGTACATGCTTTTATTTTTATTGTATACTTCATATATTTAGGATTATAACACATCAATTAATGCGATGGAAGGTTTACCAATTTAGTCTCGTGTTATGAATTTTGGTGAAAAATAACAAGTGTTGTTAAAATTATTAAACGATATTATATACTTATCTTTAAAGAGTCCAGTAAAACCTTGAGAATGAATGTGATATTATTCTGTTGCCATTTGGACCACATGCTAATCGGGTACTTTTTCTCCACCAATAGTTACTAATAGTATTGGATTTACTCTTCCTGATGTTCCTTTTTGTTTCGAAAAGAAACGAGGTTCTTAATTGTAACGCAGGGATGGATTCTGGTAACTTACATTTTATTGGATGAACAGCAAGCCTAGAGTATTTAGTAGTAGTAAAAGAGCAATGTTCGTCAAGTCATTGAAAAGTTTAATTATCTTCAGTGTTATATTTAAAATACAGTTTTATTGCCGATATTATAACATTTTTAATAAAACATTAAATAAGTTTAAAAATTAATACGAACTAAATTATTTCCAATTGAAATAAGAGAGAATGTTTCCCCATGTTAAACTCATTCATTAGTAGTCTCTTTGAAAGCTTCAAAATTCGGTGATGTTTACCGTTTCAGCTGCGAGCGAACCGCTCCTTTGAATTATCCTGGGTGTATGAAGCAAGGGAAAGGGAGAAAGAAACGATTCATTGACACGAGAAATGGAAGGTCAAAGACGAAGAACGAGTAATTTCACTACAAATGGAAAACTCCTCGAAATCTAGAAAAAATATGGTGAGACATGAATGACTATGAAAGAATAAATTAAAGTATTCATACTTCAATGGTTTCAGTTATAATCATGAATTGGGAATAGGTTTCTTGCAGTAAGGCCGGAAAGATATATCTTTTTTTAACTTATCAAGAGACCTGGTCGGGTCTCACCGCTAATTTTACACTCCATAGTAACGCGAGGCCGAGCAAGTAACTCGGTTCTGAAGCTTAAAATGGAGTTTTTTCAACAAATATGCAATAATTTGCATTCGAACCCTAATGAAATACTAAGTCTTCATCAATACATCCGATCATATTCGTTTCACCTTATTTGTCATTGCTATTGTCTTTTTATTCGACTTTTCCTTTCGCTGAATCGCAATAACTTTCCTTTAATTTTGTTCAAGATTTTGAAACTTGGGTCTCCGTTTTCTTTCCCCAGGGGTGAATTAGGTCTCCGTTTTCTGTCCCCTGGGGTGTCGTGATTAACACTTTCGTTATATGCGCTCTTTATGTAAATAATTAAACTTTCAATACACTTCCTAAAAAATGTTGAAAAACTGCACAATTTGCCCTGATTTTAACCTGACATTTATTTCATAATTTTGGTGTAACATTCTATACGATTTCAGGAATACGAGTTATATTACCTTTCTCGGATATGTCCCGAAAGTAACTCAAAGAGCAGTCTATAATTAATATAGAGAAATCCGTGTACATTGTTTTTCGCGTACAAAACCAGTAGGTGCAATGGGTTTAATAACGGTCCATTTGAAAGATATTGTCTATTTTTGATCCAGCAGGAATCGTTAAGAGGGTCACTGTTGTTAACAGTGTCTTTTACATTAGTTATATCTGATTTCATAACTTCGAAATATGTAATTTTTTCACATATGCAAATGTTATCTATTACATGTCAAAATTTCGGTTACTTTTTGGAGAGCAGAAAACTGGTTGTTAAATTATGCAATTATCTATTTGTATTATACAATAGAGCACGTAATTTTTTCATTAGCTATTCTTGATTTCAGGGCTTTTAAATCTCGTGTTAGTTTGACAAATGCATATACATAGACATGACTACGAAATTTGCGCGTAGCATACCTTGAACAAGATTAAGGTTTTGAAATGATTTCATTATGCCTACGTTTCGGCCTTTCGATTATTTGTGTCCTCCTCAGGGCTATACAACAAAACATGGGCACTAACAATGAGCTTATTCTCTACCATAATCACATCATAATAAACTAATAAAAATACATACATCAATGGAAACATAATTTCTTAGTCACGTATCTACTAAGCCATCACCATAGAGAAAAATGCGCACAAAATGACATTCTAAACCAAGTATCATCATTACGTAGAAAACCTTCGTGGTTTGATGGACCAGATGCCGTTCCCATTTCTCATCGTCGGGGACTTCTATGCCCATAACCCGATCTGGGGTTCCTCTTACACCAACCCAAAGGGTGATGTATTTGAAAAACTGTTAGACAGCTGGAATATTGCGCTTCATAACACAGGCCACTTTAATCATCTGTATATCGCCTCCGGATATTTCTCGGTTCTTGATTTAGCCATCTGCAGTTCTCTTTCCTCAATCTTACACTGGATGCCTTCGACGACCTGTATGGGAATGACTATTACCTGACTCTTAAACATATGAACGTCTTTTGCTCTGCTCACCCCTCTCGGTGGATATTAAAATATGCAGACTGGGATATGTTTGTATGCAACGATATTTCTGATGAGCCTTTCACTGATGTGGATGCTATGGCAGCCCACTTCACTAACATGGTTCTCGAAGCCGCCGATGTCGATTTCTTCTCTTAGAGCCATACCCAACCACCAGTCGTATAGCAGAAAGTTCGCAGGATACAAGGCTCGTCCTCCTTTTCCATCTCCGGTCGCAATAAAAATGGACATCTTGAAACCTGAATCCACTGCTGAGGAACTGACATCACACTATAAAAGTGTCTCTAATTCCTCCTGTTTTTCGTTTCTCCGACAGAAAGCTTGCGCGGAAAAGTGTTATTTGGATTCTTCCACTTGAAGAGAAGAGGGGTATAACATTCCTTTCTCGATGAGTGAGCTAACCTCTGGTCTTGCGTCTTCGAGTAATCAGACCCGGGTCTTGATCTAATACATAACACTATGCTTAAAAAGGGTACCATAAATATGCGTATAACACCTTCCGGAGATAGGCATGAAATTCCTTCTAAAACTTTTTAACCGTATTTGCAATGAGCATACAGTCACTGCTCAATGGCGTGAAACCATAATTATTCCACTTGCGAAGGAGGAAAAAGATCGATCCAATCCATCGCACTTTCTTCTGATTTGTCTGACAAGCTGCATGTGCATGTTGTTAGAAAAAATTATCAATCATCGTCTAGTTTGGTCTCTGGAATCGCGAAACTTTCCGACCAATATCCAATGTGGTTTCAGGGAACCTTGTTGCGTGGTCATCCACCTTCTCATCAGCGTTTGTATTGAGAGAACGCTTTGTGGCCATCTTCTTTGACTCGGAAATGCCATATGAGCTACCACCTGGATATGTGGAATCCTTTCAACATTGCACTCGTGGGGTTTTCAAAGTTGTCTTCCTCTGTTCCCAGAGAACTTATCTGAACCGCGTACGCCTTAGTGATCAGTTATTGTCCATTCACCCCTTGGAAAACGGTGTCCCACAGGGCTCAATCCTGAGCGTCACCTTGTTTTCCATATCCTTAATATTGCGCCAGTGATTCGAGAACCGGTATATGCATCTCTCTTCGCTGACGACGTCGATGCTATATGTATTGTTTTGAAAACTAAGGGGTAATACTGTCTCGATTTTACTATACAGATATCTATACGAGTAAAAGAAGGGTGGGATAAGGAAAGACTGGGACGAACACCGGGAAATCAGAGTATTATTGGGATTAGGTAACCCGCTCCCATAACCCTACAATGCAGACCCACAAAAAACAATTTATGAGACCTTCCCCTCAAAGTTTACCCGTTCCCTCCGCTCTGATTTACTTCCATATTATATTACAAATTTTTTTACAACTTTACCCGTCTTGTTTACCCGTACTCCATATTTAGACCCCCTGTGCAAAACCAATGCACATGCTTTCTCATTCACTCTTAAGACCCTTATCTATATAGTACGCAAAACTAACTGTACAAAGAGCAACCATTTTCATGCGTTCTATAGTGATGTTGACAACAACAGTTTAATTTTCTGCATATAAAATAAAGGGAAATGCTTAAAAATGGCGGTTGTTTGGTACCATTTTTCTTAAAATTTCGCATAGAATCCAAAATAAAACTATTTTTCGTCATACAAGCACAGTAAAAAATAGTTTGTACTAAGAATTATCCAGTAGGTGTACCATTCAGACCGCAAAGGGCAAGTATGTGGGTGTGAGTGAAAGGTTGTGTCAAGGAGTATCTCTGGTTCAAGACGTCTCGGAACGAAGTGGTGACAAAGTGAGGGAGGAGGCAAGTCACCTTCCGATATTTTGCAGGTGTTGCGTAGTGTGGAGATGTAGTTGAGTTTACAACCAAATCTCCGCTTCCACAAGATAAATAAAACGTTTTGGTTTTCAACTTTTGCCTTGTAGCAATTTATTAAGTACAGAGGCCTACCTTGGTAGGGCAACTAGAAAACGTTTGAAATGAAGACACCGTATGACAATACGGAAACCTGAACGTCGTCTGAGCTTGCAGTTTGAACGTCTGTGGCGGCGATCCGTGTAGTTTGACCCTCAGAGGTTCGTGGCGTCGGAGATGACGATCCGCTGGGCTCGCGTCCGTATGAAGAGGAGTGCTTCTCGTGAGGAATCTAGCAGTGGTGTCTTGCGGTTTTCAAGTTCAAGTGGCGTGCCGCTCCGGGAGTGAAGATTCTCGTAGCTGGCGCAGAAGTTCTTCGCGTCGGCGAAGTCTTGATAAGTTTAGCTTGTCGCAGTATTTTAATAGGCGTGTTCCAAGTCGTGGACGCACGTATTTAGTAAAGCTTGATGCTTTAAGAATCTCGGAACTGAAAGTAGGCGAAGTTCGTCGAGATTAGAAATTTCGGCATATAAGACCACACCGAGCACGTCTGGCTAGCATGACCTGAGCTGCTGGAATCTTGTTATTCGTCGCCAAGGGTGGTTCATTAAAGTGAAGATAGACGAAGATCTAAGTCATATTAGACTTAATTTGCTCCGAAGGGAGTAGTTTGTGAGGGTGCCGTCACAGGGTGGTTATTTGTTTACTTACTCATCAGGAATTATGCATGGAATTTATTTACGTCGAACGATACGTTCGTTTTCTATTCCTTGTCCGGGCCTTGGGATGTGTTGGCCTTGGAACGCTGTGCTTTGGAACTCTTGTATACAGAGGGGCCATGCCGTGGGAGTACGATGCATAAACAGTAAACAAACATGGCGAGAGCTTCTGATATGTGTTGAATAACGGCATGCATTTTGTGATGCTGTAGTAAGCTATATTCGTAGGAAACTGTGTTCCTGAATCATCAACTACTAAGTGCGTGCGAGCAGGTTGATGGGGCATGAGCATTTAACGGGGGAAGAAGTTGAGTGCAGAAGATGTGTATTGTAGGAAGGACACATTTCTTTCTACATCATTCCCCTCGTTCCAAAAAAATTAAACCCTTTAATTTTCGGGATAAAACTAAAAAGGAACTTGCTCGAGGTAATTGTCCTCTGTGGAAACATCTCGGGGAAAAATAACCCTGCCTCCGATTATCCGTGGCGTTTGGATATCTGTGAGGACATCGTCCAATTTGGACATCTTTGGGAAAAAACTGCCCGAGATGCTGCCCGTTTCCGGTTTGTTGGAGTTGGTCCGAAGTGGAGTTATATTTTCTTCGTGGAAATGTCAGGAGGTGAAAGCTCTGGTAGTGCCGGGTCTGGAAGAGGAAGGCAGGAGCGTTGGATGCTGAGGCTGAGATGCAAGGATGCTGGGCTGACGGTGTGCGCCGGACCGGGATGCTGGACGAGGATGGCTCGTCGCTGGATGTGCATCTTGTCATCTGTTCATCTCCGATAGTTTGTGGGAGAAGAAAATTGAAGTGTTAGTTTGCGAGTTTGCGAGTTGTCGCCATATTAGGAAATTGGAGGAGTTGGAAATTAACATGCTTCCACTCCGATAAGTATGGTTGTTCCAACTCAAATGCTCTTCCATAGATAATTGCGTGTACAATTTCTCTATAATGGTTGAGTATTTTGTTGATTCACTCATAATTATGAAAGTTTTACAGAGGTCGTATCCGATATTTACTTGGTTTTATTTTGATAGCATTGGTTGAATTAATGTGAGTAGAGACTCGAAATTCTCTGCTCGTCAGACAGCGTTTCATTGCTGCTGGTTTCACAGTAGGATCTCAGCGTCGGTACATACAGTAATTGCCACTGTCATAAAAATATTTCCACATTTATATTGAAATGGTGGTGGATTTGTGATTTAACGCTTGCGTGCTAGATACTTGGTACCGTATTACTTGTTGCTAGTTGAACTATGTAGAATGACTAGGTCTGGTCTCCTTGGTGAGGAAAAAGAAAGAGACACTTTATTAGTAATAAGTTATGGTAATTTGTGACGGTTTTCAGTAATAATAGTAATCTCGTTTTTCATTGAACTTGATTCTGCGTCCAGAACGTGTGTGACCAGGAGGATGCGTTGGCGCTGTTTCTGCGGTAGGGATGATGTTATCCGAAGGTAGTTCGTAGATGACTTGTGTAGGATTTGCTGTCATAAATGCAGGTTTTATGCGATCCAGACTTACGCGAACTTCTTTGTTATTAATTTTGATTAGGACTGTTTTGTTGTCCTCGAACCTTGATAAAACTTCAAATGGTCCACTGTAAGGGGGAACGAGGGCTTTTCTGAACGGAGTGCTGCGCAGAAACACATGTGTTGCGTTCTCCAGTTCATTGTGAATAAACGGTTCCCGTGTTTGGAGTCTCGGTACGACAGGTTTAATTTGTCGCATGCGATGTACTAGTTCTTGCACGTAAGTTGTGGTAGGGCGTATGTCATCTTTGCTATGTTGATGAAGAATGTCGCTCGGGAGTGTTAAAGTTTTTCCAAAAACTAATTCCGCAGTTGAGGCGTTCAAATCTTCGCGGTGTGCGGCACGGAATCCTAGCATAATTACTGGCAGAGCCCTACTCCAGCCGGTGTCATGCGACATTAGGGCTGCTTTGAGCTGACGGTGGAGACGCTCTATCATCCCGTTAGCCTGAGGATGATAAGCGCAAGTGCGGTGTCTGCTAATGCCAAGTCGTTGCGTTAGCTCACTAAACAACTGGCTTTCAAATTGCCGGCCTTGGTCGGTAATTATTTTAGAGGGAACTCCGTATCTAGCGATCCAGCCGTGAAGAAGTGCGTCTGCGGTGCTTTCTGCGGTCATGTCCGACATGGGTATTATTTCTGGCCAGCGTGTGAAACGGTCAATTATGGTCAGGGCATACCGGTATCCCTCTGAGGAAGGAAGGGGCCCGACGATGTCAGCATGAATTGTGTCAAAACGGTTCTCCGGTGGTTTAAATGAGCTCAACGGGGAGATGGTATGACGAAACACTTTATTTTTCTGACACTTGAGACACGTCATTGTCCAGCTCTTTACATCACGATTAATGCTGGGCCAAAAGTATCTATTTTTGATCAATNTGTCCAGCTCTTTACGTCACGATTAATGCTGGGCCAAAAGTATCTATTTTTGATCAATTTTGCGGTTGCCTTGCGGCCAGGATGCGACAGGTTGTGAAACTCGTCAAAAATTTGCTTGCGAAGGTCGATTGGCACTAGTGGGCGACCTGCCTTGCAGACAAGAGTCAACTCTGAGTTGGGAATCGATTCCCTTTCATAGCACTGCGGTTTCGAATCGATCCACCGTTGGATTTCAGAGTCGTCAAGCTGGAGCTGAGCAAGTTTCGAAGCGTCTGTTAGCAATGCAATTGTTTCGACACGGGACATAGCATCGGCAACGATATTTTCACTCCCTTTTATGTGCCTTATATCCGTGGGCTATGAATTGTAATTGGTTAAGCTGTTGGGGAGGCAGCTTCTCCCGTTTTTGATGAAACGCGTGAATTAATGGTTTGTGGTCGGTATAAATAGTGATATTAAAACCCTCAAACCAGTGCCTGAAATGGTGGACACTCTCGTATATTGCTAGTAGCTCGCGATAGTAGGCCGGCATTTTGCTCTGTCTCTCTGTTAATTTTTTACTGTGAAATGAAAGAGGTTGCCATTCCTGATCTACATGCTGTTGGAGACATGATCCCACATGTGTTGCCGAGGCGTCCGTGAACAGTGCTAGGGGCGCGTCGCTGCGCGGATGTACTAACGTAACAGCGCTCGCCAGGCTTTCCTTGCAGTCCCGGTAGGCTGCTTTCAGGGCGTCGGTCCAGGGGAATGGCTTCATCCCGTCTTTCTTTCCGCCAGAGATGGCGTCGATGAGAGCGGCCTGAGGTACCGCTGCCTTCGGGATGAACCTCCTGTAAAAATTTAAAATGCCCAGAAACCGTCGCATACCCCTTGTCGTTGTTGGCGGTTCCATGGCGCGGAGTGCAGTGACGCGATCGGTTGGCGGGCTGATGCCCTTGGCGCCAATGGTGTATCCCAGGAATGTCAACTCGGTGACGCCGAAAGTCGATTTCTGGGTGTTGATGACTATTTCATGTTCTCGTAGCCGCTGGAAAAGAGTTTCAAGGTGACGTTTGTGTTCGGAAGCGTCCTTGCTGAACACCAGTATATCGTCGATATACGTATACACAAACGGGAGGCCGGCAGTCACCTGGTCCATAAAGCGCTGGAAAGTTTGCGCGCTGCTTTTTAGGCCGAACGGCATTTGAAGATATTCGAATGAACCGATTGGCGTGACTATGGCTGTTTTCGGAATGTCTGCCGGGTTCACTGGGATTTGATGGTAGGCTTTTACTAAATCAATTTTCGAAAAAATTGTGGAACCTGCGAGGTTGTTTGCGAAGTCATGAATATGTCTCATTGGATAAGCATCTGGCACTGTTCGGTCGTTCAATTTACGGTAGTCTCCACAGGGACGGTACGTGCCGTCCGGTTTTTTTACCAGATGGAGAGGTGATCCCCAAGGGCTGCGAGAATGTCGAACTATGCCTGCTCGGACTAGGTTTTCAAATTCGTTCCGAACAATCTCCAGTTTATCTGGTGTTAACCGACGCGGTCTGCAAGTGACTGGCGGGCCATCCGTGGTCGACACATAGTGCATAGTATCACGTTCGTTTTCTATTCCTTGTCCGGGCCTTGGGATGTGTTGGCCTTGGAACGCTGTGCTTTGGAACTCTTGTATACAGAGGGGCCATGCCGTGGGAGTACGATGCATAAACAGTAAACAAACATGGCGAGAGCTTCTGATATGTGTTGAATAACGGCATGCATTTTGTGATGCTGTAGTAAGCTATATTCGTAGGAAACTGTGTTCCTGAATCATCAACTACTAAGTGCGTGCGAGCTGGTTGATGGGGCATGAGCATTTAACGGGGGAAGAAGTTGAGTGCAGAAGATGTGTATTGTAGGAAGGACACATTTCTTTCTACACAGGCTATAGTTTTCTGAGGCGGATATCTCCCTCGGATTGGTACATCTGCACTACCAAATAGTTTTGAGTGCAGATAGTGCATAAATGAGAAACTCTTGACATAGTGCAAAAATGAGAAACATGCGGTAAATAAATGAGGTAATAATTCTGCTGGGAGATATGATTTTCCTACTTATATACCAAACTTGAAAAAAGATTGAGCCGCTTGTGATAAAAGTTTCAAAATATACTTTAATGCAAAAAGTACTTGATATGAATATCGAAGATAGAAACCTTTCAGATCACGTGTATCAACAAACATATGCTTCGCTAAATACGAAGTGTGAATGAAATTGACTTGTCTGTTTAACAAGAATAGATGGAATCACAGATGGACAGACGGACGTCGTATTAAAAAATATTTTTGGTATCATGCACTGCAAAAACTAATCTTTCCGTCAAAATCTCACGATTGATTTTGAGGGTTACAATACAGTATATACCACATATATGAGAGAATAAAAAGAATGTTCATCACCTATATCCATTTTACTGATAAAGGATACATTTAAATGATATTAAAATACATCATTAGGTTTTTTATTGTATTTCAGCAGCTAAAAATTATCTATGTAGCAGAATAGAGTTTGATTTTTTTAAATTTCTTAGAATCATACTCAAATTCCATATCTCTCTCAGATTTCGAGGTTTCTTGCGTTTCGTGTATTATTTCACTCAATAAGCACCTCATGCCCCCTACTTCACATGTAAGATATAAAAAGAAAGATGAGATAATCAGCATATTTGTCACTCAATTGTAAGAAGTACAGGCCAGGAAAGTCCTCAATTAGAATATTTTATAAGTTGTAACAAGTATAAGTGTGCTTGTCTGCAAATGTTCATAAACAAAATTTACATTAAAGAAACCAATGTCAACGTACAATTCGAGAAAACAGTTTTTATTTCACCTCTGTTCTTACCTTTAACTATACGCAGTAACGCTTGACGCATTTTCCTACTACACTTCACAAAATCTACTCCCTTTGCACTTCACTTTAGTTATTCTGATTATTACCTTATGTTTAAAATGTTTTTGGCTAAGTTCTATCCAATGGTTCTATTGATTAATCATTCCAATGTAGGTCTTCTTGTACATAGTTCATTTCTTAGAAATGACTCACAAGAAACGCAAAAACTATTGTCAAGTCAGGAAAAATTGATTAATTTCACATAAATCGGTTAAATCCTGTAACAAAAACACGCCGGTGAAACATGGCGTGCTCCCAACCGGTGAAACATGAAAAAAAGACAAGGTACAAAATTGAGCTCTTACTGTGATCACGCACAGTAAACTAATACACTTGAGGCAAAGCAATGAATCTTCAGTGCAAAGAACAGTGAAACGCTGTTTTCTATATCGCCCGTCTGTGGTTTAATCTTACCATTGCAAGATAGAGGTAGGTATGTCACTGATCGGTTCACGCGAATGCGATGAATCTCCCGATCTTTTGATAGACAGGAGGTGACCCCCCGATGCATATCCCACGCTGTATTTGCTTATTCAACGGTCTTGATCTCTACACGGCATGACTTTTTACGATATATTCATCAATTTCGAAAGTGAATTATTTATCATGTTAAAATGTCCGTCAAGTTTGAATATTAATACGACACTTTTGTGATTTTTATTTTAATGTATGCTATTTTTAAAAAGTATTTTTATTATTTAATCGTTAAATTTTTTAAACTCGCCCCAAAAAACTCAATTTCTCGAACCCCTCCCCCGCAAAAAAAATCGAAGACAGTGTGCATCATGACCCTGTGGGCACTCCTGTTGTAAATATTCCATCCCTATTCGTAAGATTCTAAGCTCCAAGATCGTTTTCTTATAGTACCCTGCAAAGAACGTAACAAAGTTGGTTATGTCCACCTACTTCAGACTATATCACATTTTTCGAATTTCGTCCTATTCAAATAAATCCTTCCACTATCCTTCATTGATTTATTGCTTCATAGCAAAATGTTGTTCTGCGAGTATTTGTGTGAGATACTCCAATATGTAATCCACTAAATTGTATATTTTTGATAGGTTTGCGCACAGACCCTCCTGAGGGAATAGAAGCTGAACCTCTGGATGCGCAGTGTTGTCACTGGCAGGCGAGCATTACAGGTCCAGTGGGCAGTCCTTATGAGGGAGGATTGTTTTATTTATATCTTCAGGTAAGATTCTTCAGATTCAAGACCAACATTTTATCGAGTTATTTGTGGAGGCGCTTGAGATAACTTTTTAGTAGTGTCGCTCATATTTTCATATCATAATCCAATGTGAATTATTCATTACCCGACATGAAAATATGTGTGAGAGAGATTGGGACTCATATTAGTCTGAAATTAAATTTCCTGCCAGTACCCCCACCAATCAGACCCGTGAAGTATTTTATGGTGATAGTAAAATAATTAGGGGCTACATTCGAGGAAGTTCATTTGACAGGTAGAAACTCTTACATACTACGTACTCCAATTCGCATGTGGGTAATTCCGCAGCAAGTGAGCCAGAGTTGTATTGACAGGTCTGACAATTATGTTCAAAATTATTTCATCAGATTCTATGTCTAAAAGTAAATAGTCGCCTAAGTTTTCCACCCTCAAGACAAGTGATCTGCTTTCACTGTGTCAGGGGTAGGGATGACTAAATTTATTATTGAGAACAAAGATGTAGTCACGTTGTACAATGAAGCAATAAGGTGTGTATTATTATATGGTTATAGTGATTGGAGTTGTAAGAAATTAAAAATCACAATTTTTGCACGAACGCATGATAGCTTTGTCAACTTAAAGTTAAAACGAAGGGTAAACCATTTCATAAGAAAAACTATCCCGCAAAGGCGGGTTGTCTCAGCATCTTTCTTTTATAAAGAAACAGCAAAAATTTATTGAGAATATTGACATTATTCAGAGTATATTAGAATGTTTGGAAACACAAGTTATTTTTATTTAGAATTCATTGCGCTCGAGTGGGTGGAAATTAGAAGTTAATTAAATTGTGTGCATCACGATCATTAGATGAACTTCAACCGAGTGGTTTCCTCAAGACGCGCTGCGAACCACCTCCACAGTCTCCACTGCACCTCGTTATCGGACGAGGAAAAAGACTAAATATTCTCGGAGGATCGGTCTCATTCCGGAGTGTACAGTTTGACTGTTGTACCCTAGAAGAGAAAGTGGTCAAGGATGTACTTGTTCCTTGAAAGTGCCTAGTTGGTATATACCAGTACGAGCGACCATGCCTCGATGACCTTTGGGTCGTTCCGTGTGAAATCGGGGAGAATTGGACCTTCATGCCTTAGAATTAGATTTTTGCATGTATGTAGTACTATTGGTTTATATGAAAATTACAAAATTTAAGATTCTTGTGAGCGTCCGTCTTTTATTTATTAATCTCCAAATTTCGGATATTTTCCCCATTTCCGACGGCTTTGAAATCTTTAAATGTCTTAATCTTCAAAACTGCTTGACGTAGTTGGTAACATTGTTGAAATTTGTAACATTGTGTTTAGGTTTGTATGACCTTTGATATGACGTGCAGCATGATTATGTTAAAACAATAATTTTTTTAAATATTTCAAATTTTTTTAACATTTCAAAACAAAAAATACTTTTTAAAACTGTTTTTTAAGAATTTTATTAAAACGCATGTAATTAATTTGAAAATGGAATGACAATGGGATCATATTTAAATAAATAATTCTTTATTGCAATGCATGTTAAATTAACTGTTTGAAGCTGTTCATGTCAAGTTAAATTTAAATTCACTACATACACGTTACCATAAGCATTAAGGATCGTGGAAAATAGAAAAATTTGTTAGTTTAATAACTCAAGTATATTAATTTGTTTATATACTACAACCTTCTATGGCTTGGGTTAACAAAACTTAAGAAATAGTGAAGTCATATAAGAGGGCAGTAAGAGCTATATTCGTATATGGGCGCAGTAAAAAGGGAAACAGTTATATACCGAAAATACGAGCGGGAGTTGTGGAAAGTGCAGAGATTGCGTTGTTTGAAGTTGTTGGGTGGATACGGGACAATGTTGACAGATGCCTTGGACGTAATAAATGGAATACTACCAATACATCTTTATGTTCAGAAAATGAAATTCAGAGAAGAATAAAGAAAGGAGAATTGACGCTGAATGTAACAGAATTGACTGGTACCGAAATGGAGTAAGGAAGAAAGAATTGGATAAGGCATATATGAAGCGGGGATGTTGGGAGAAGTGAAATAGGAAGATTGACTTATGAATATATTGTAATTGGGTAATTATGGTGTATTCGCTTTTAACTTAAATTAGAAAGAAAGTTGTAGTCAACCGAAAAATATTTATTTGCCAAAGCGGATATTCCTGTATCTTGATTGTAGGCCACTGTAAATGACATCACAAGCTGTCAAAAGCTGCTTTGGCTAATAAATAAATAATTTTCTGTTGACTATAACTAATTTTATTATGCTGGATGTCCATACCTGTGACAGAAATTACAACGCAGCTGGTTTACATACTCTTCAAGATGGTAAGAGTGATATTAACTTGTAAACTGTAAACTTTTCCTCGCAGCATTATTCTTGTGTAGATCTCCTTGTCCATCTGTAGTACCCAATGTCTTGTTTTCCATTCTTTCTTCCCTATTTGTTTTATTACCCACATGTCATTTTCTTCACCCCAATACTATTTTGACGCTTTTCTTTCTTTACTAATGTCGTCTCTTGTTCTTTTACATTATAAGCTTTGCTAGTACCTTCCTTAGTTCTACCTGTAAGAGTTCATTCTTTTGCTACATTTGCCATATTTTCTCACATCTCTTCCTCTTCTAATCGTACTACTAATTCGTTCCCTCGTGTCAATCTACATTCATCTATGTTTACTACTTCTGTCTTGCTCGCCAGCATCTCGTGAAAAGTTCTCGTTACATTCAACGTATTTTCCCCATTCTTCTTCCCCACGAGCAGTATTCGTTCCTTTGTCCGAGCCGGTTGCAGAACTTTTTCCTCATGTGTCTCCTCATGTCTCCAATCGTGTATCGTATTTTGCCTAATCCTCTGGGCTTCTATCTTTTCTACTATTCTCCCTAAGCATATCCCCATATCCTTATTGCTGTCCAACATATTGTGCTTATGTCTGCATATCGTTCATGTACGGACTCCCCGAGTTTTTTCCATCTTCCCATATGTCCTGTTTCAGTTTTTCACATTTTGTTTCTATCAATTTCTCTATTCTTTCTTCATGTTTTTCTGCGTTTCCGACGATATTACTTGTATGTTTTAACTGTTTACTTATTGCAAGAATATTTTATTTGGCCGTGTTTAGATTATTTTTCGTGATCTTACCTCAACTCATTTTCTTTCGTTAGGTTTGTTACCCTATTCTATAATTCTTTAAGTTCATTTGTTGTAGCATTTTTTCAGAGAAACGTTTGAATTTGGATTCTTCGAAAGTTCCAAGCAGTTGGTCATAAATTTGTTTGCCTCTTTGCTTTTATCCACCTATGTCCTGACCTCTCTTCATCTTTCGTGCCCTATTTGTAATTTTCTCTTCTTCATTTCGCGTTGTACTATGATCACTCGCACCGTTGTTTGCTTCAGCACCTGGTATCTTTAATACAGGTATTTTTTCTACATTTACCACATTTCATTTCTAAATATTTTCCTCTTCCATGTTTCCTAAACTTTGTAATTAAAATTTCCTCTCAATATCTGATGACAACAGCGCTATTCAGAAAAAATTGAATGTCCTTCAACTTTCAAATTTTTTTAACACACTTCTTTAAATTTCCTTAGTCCCAATTGCTTTTTCGCTTAAATTTTCCATGTCTGTACTGTATCAGCACGAAATGTATCTATTCTTCATTTCTGATTGTTTATTATTCATCGTCCGTTATCATTTTTCGAATCCTCTTTTAACTTAGTATATTCTTTATGAATACTAAATGAAATATAAGTCCCAAATTTGTTCTTAATTTATTTTATCTCGAAAATCAACTTTGTTTTGAAATTTTTGCCTGACATTTTTTTATTCTGAAGGACCAATAGATTCGTGCAAAATTAAAACAGTTTTGTGTTTTGCTTATGGGTGATCCAGAAGCCTTGTGAAAATGTCTTCGTGAAAAGTATTGTCCTTTAGATTATAATTTATTCATGACTTCTAAATATAACATTCGTGAGATAATTGCATGCCCTCCGCTATGGAAAGTTTTATTTAAAATTCCTAATGGGTTGGAAGTTTGTTGCATTACCACATGCATGATCCTTCCTTGATTAACAACTCAATCAAGTCTTTCTGAAAATGATTATTTTAGAAACGAGTCAGAATATTATTAGGAAAGTCTTACAAGTACGTCTTACAAGTATGAATCGGTACTACCTCCAGAAACTAATTTAGTGGAGAATATTTCTCAAGAATTTCTGTTTCTTCGCCGGAAACTAAACGTTATCTCTTGGGTTTAAGTCAGTATCGCAGTAACGCTAAAGAAATCCAGAGAACTGGCAAACGTAACTGTGATTTAATAAATATTGGTGTGAGATATGATTATGAAGGAGAAAATTAAAATTAGGTTTCTCCATTCGTCTCTATTCTTCAGAGAGAACCCGTTGACCCGTTGTTGGCGAACCTTAAAACCCCAGTTTAAAAACGAAATCTTTTCTTCAGGGTTCGGATGATCAGTATCTAGAGGATAGCTGCCACATTAATGCAACTACTGTTGTTGGCGAAAGTAATTTTTTGCTATATTGTTTGTTTGATAGTCACTTAAATATCATGGAACCTACAAATAAATTTGAAGCTGAAGTTAAGAGTCTAATTTTGTCACCTGAAAAACTCAATCTGACAGGAGAAGATAGAATTGATAGATCCTTAGTTGCATTTGCATTAGCATTTGCATCAAATACTGAGTAAGGAGTGTCGAACCAAGTAATAAATCGTGAATAGAAGAAACTATGTATATAAAATAATATGTGTAATGTGAAGCAAATTTTCCTGGTCTAATATGTAATATTAAATTCTTTTTTGCGTTTTTTGTGTCCGATTTATTTTTAGTATTGAAAGAAATTTGTTGTTTTTGATTTATCATTACTGTTGAAAGAAAATATATCAGTGTAGCCCAGTAAAATGCGTCAATTGCACACGATGAGTCCTAAGCAATGCGCACAGTGTAAGGAATAAATTATGCCCTGAGAATTGTACAGAAACACCAACGATGGGACTTAAAATCATACAGCAGAATTTACGAGGTTGCTTTCAAGGAATGTTGGATTTAATGAAATACGTTAGTGACAAAAGGATGGATGTGTGTGCACATCAGGAACCTTATTTGCGTCAGGGGTGGTTGGAAAATGTACCATTAAGATATAAAGCCATTAACAAGGGGAAATTCAGCAATCTTTTTATGTTGTGACCACATAGATGTTATATCCAGGTCGTCCGATTGACTGAGGGAGTCATGGATGTAATAATCGTCAATGTTTATGTACCTTTCGGAAGTATAAAACAAAAGGTCTTAAAACAAGTAGATCGTTTCCTAGAGCGGTATAAAGGAACATAAATATATCTAGGGGGACGGGAACGGACGATCACAACTATGGGGAGACGCAGTTAGTAACGTACAAACTCGTGTTGGTATGCGAATATGACCTTTATAATATAAATGCCTACGGCGTATATACATTTGAATCAGATAATGGACACTATAATAGACGTCACATTACAGACACGAAGCGGCAAAACCACGGCGACAGGATGGATGGCAGGCGGCGGCCGGCCACAAAGCAGAGTGAGAACGTCTCGAAAAGCGACTCAGCGCTATAAGCCTATAAAGCGACACTACTAATCTTGCGCCAGTCACCCGAGTGTACGGACCCCTCTTCGTCCTCTTTGGTACAGATTGACCCAAACCGACCTTCATCCTCCTGCCCTTCAGTTGTTTCAGATCGACCCAATCTGGTCCTGGCAACTGTCCCCTGATGTCTTAACTAATTCAGACTGACCCAGACGGGTCCTGCTGGCCCAACTATCTTCCCAGCCGCGTTACCCCTCCGCTGCTCTAGCCCAACTATCTTCCGAACCTGCACGGCCCAACTCTTTCCATCTCCCGTACTCCAGCCCCGTGTCTCAGTCATTTATGACTCGTTCAGGAAAAGCATGCCCATTGTATCGCGTACGCGGATGATTTAGTGCTGACTGTGGACGGGAACACACGGGAG
This sequence comes from Laupala kohalensis, assembly GCA_002313205.1. Taxonomy (NCBI): domain Eukaryota; kingdom Metazoa; phylum Arthropoda; class Insecta; order Orthoptera; family Trigonidiidae; genus Laupala; species Laupala kohalensis. The sequence goes on from NNCF01126958.1 coordinate 476,206, forward strand.
ACATTACAACAAGAAACAGAAAGGACGTTGTTAAGAGATATGTGAAAGACTGGGATTAAGAATATCAGAGACTAAGACGATACTATGGTTAAGACATAATAGAAAAGATGGGATTTTATAGTGAAATATCGAGGGAAAAAGATACAAATTATAAAGACGCAGTGCTATTTAGGAGACATTATAGACCAACAATTAACATTTTTGACACATTTGGCATATATCCGACGTTGGACAGAAATGATATTGTACTGTATGGTGAGTTACGGAATATCCCAAATAGACCTTAGAAATCTCTACATTACGACCCATAATAACTCATCACTGTCAGATATGGGCAGAAAGGGTAGTCATAAAACAACTTGAGATGAATTTGCGGTCAATAGAAAGGATATGTTACTCAAGGTGCAGTGTGTCAACGGAGGCGTTGAATGTAATAGCGGGGGTTATACCATTGGATATTATGTTCAGAAGGATATTAAACCAGAAGGGGAGCATGAAGGTGATAGACGAATGGCTGCATAAAGTCAATAAGAAGGCACGAGGGAAGCTAACGGGTGTTGATGAAAGGATGGCAAACCACATGGGAAAGAATGGAATATGTGTGTGTGTGGGCGTGTGCGCCGATCCCATGAAATCCATGGTAGAATTTTTAACGGGACGTAGCAACTTCAATACATATCTACACAAAATAGGAAAGATCGAGGATGGGAGATGTGCGTGTACGACAGAAGAGGATACTCCGCAATATGAGTTGTGGGATTGTGACATGTATGCAAAAGAGAGAGTGGCGTTTTTACGAAGCTATCATAGACAGGATGTGCTAAATGTGCAAAAACCTTGTACACTACTAGAGACAAAAATTAAATTTGACATTTTTATGGTGTATGTTAATAAAATCACGTATGTAAAGCATTTGGCTGATAAACCGAAATGAGATCTGCGCACGCCTCTCCGGGGCAAGTACGGAAACACCGAAAGGTGGCTAAGATGCGCTGTGCTTTGATCAAAAAGAAAGAAAGAACTAATAAAAAAGTACCTCATTTTGTAGAAGCTAAAGATACGAGGTGGTACTTATTCCAAGAAAATGAAAAAAGTCGTTCAGTCAGTTAACGATGGTCAATGTAGGATCGCTCTTGGGGAAAATCTTTCCTTCAGGGACGAAGCTGCATCGCGCCGGAGTCACCGTGTAAGTTGCCTGTTTAAGGACTATAAACCACTGTTTGCCATCACTGGGTCATTCAGTATTCTTATTTGCGTACTATCTTCCTTCTATAGGCCTATAAGAGAACAGAGTAATTGCTCCTTAAGTTATAGTCCTCCTTTTTTGGGTGACAAGGTTAACGGATACGTCGCTTCACAACAATAAGAGTCAGAATGTGCGGTGCTGAATCCCTGATAGTGACGAGATGGTCGAGATACTGGGAAGTATAAAGAATGAAATAAAAATATCTTCTCGGCTAATTTCTTTGCCTGTAACTGCCAGATTTTCACGATGACACTTCATATACCCCTGTACTCACTAAAATGTTAACAAATTATTAATACAACCGATAATAAAGGACCACTGCTGGTACCTTGGGGACATTCCACATTAATTTCTGTATTCGTTATTTTTTCCTGAACACATATATACGCGAATATCTAGAAAATATGACCATAGATGTTATAGAGGTAACTTGGAACTCTCATTTCTTTTAATACTTTTAAAATAACATCCCTGTCACCTTCTACAACCATATACAGATGTAAACAATATTTAGTTTAGACGTATTAATATTATTCCTACCATTCTCGGTGCCTTGTCTCTTCTGATTACGTATTAAATTATTCTGCTTGAAATGTGTTGTCAGTTTTTTTTATCCAATAAGTTTTCTTAGGTCGGTATTGGGTATATTGACCTGTACGATCTGGCATTTGCTGCACTTCGGGATTTACCTTTTAAAAATACATATCTTTCCTATCTCCCATACCTTTCGGAAAGTTTTAGCTTATTAAATATCGGAAGATACACAATCGTTGTAAAAGTCTGTGTCCATAATTGTATCTTGGCTCCTTTTAATAATTCCATGTGTTCATTGGTCATATCCTGAAATCTTATTATTACTTAAAACCTTTGTAATATGTTCCAACTCGCCTCTTCATAAAAACGTATTTTGTTTTCTCTCGCAATCCCAATCCTTTTGATTATTACTCTTGAAACTCTTGAACACCCGTTCTGTTTCTTCCCAATTTCGTGTATGAACTCCTTCATACATTATGCTGTACCATATTTCTTTTCTTATTCTATCAATATGTGGTACAGTATATCCTATCATGACTTTCAGAGAGATTCCTCCGCAAAGGAATCCAAGTCTTTTCTTGACTATAATAATTTCGACCTCAAATTTGCTTCTCAGTATTTTATACTCTTCTTCAGTTTGTCTAATTTCCTTTTTCTCTCTTGTTGTAATTGATATTCGACGTCTGATAAGATGAACAATGAGATATTGTTCCTTTTCTTGAAATTAGGTAACTTTTGTGTACCTGTCCTTTTCCTTTTTTATGCCAACTCTTTTAAATATCTTCCACGAAATTGTAGTAAAGGTATTTGTACTTACCTTGTAATCTATGTCAGTAGTTATACCAAACTTTCATACATTTATTTTTATTTTTCTCATTCTTTATCAAATTTTTCCAATTCAATTATCGAAAACTTATTTCATCGGTGTGATATTCTGGCATCGCATATTCATTCTTGATCATCTCCACTAGTACACATCTGTCGTCACTTTCTACTTCTCTTCGTCGGTTCCAATGCTAAGAAAAGTTTTCATCACGTTAGTGAATGTCTGGTGTTTTTTTGCCTCACCTCTCGATCCATGTCTTCTCCGTTGGTATTGTAAACGATTAACACATTTTCCATCACAAATCTTTCTAGCTTCTTCCCTATTCGTTTTTCTTATTTTCCCGTATTCTTGACCGGGCATTACCGTTTATACCTACTATTATGTCTTTTCCGTTTAAGACTCTGTCTCAAGGAAGGTCGAAGAGGGTCCACTGTCAACGAGTACAGCTCCAGGCAACATCCAACGAGTGCGACGGATGCTTGCGGACGATCGGCGACTGTGATTGAGAATGATAGCAGAAGAATTGAAGATTAACCTAGGCAGTGTTTACACCATTGTTCACGAACATTTTCAAAAGCTTAAGATTTGTGCTCGATGTGTACCGCACAAGCTGTCAGACGAGCAAAAGAAACAGCGGATGGAAACCTCTGAAGATTTCATCGATTCGTGTGACCAGAATCCGCAGTTCTTGGGAACTCATTATAGGGGATGAGTCGTGGTACTACCAATACGATCCGGGACTAATTGACAGTCCATGGAATGGTGTTCGTCGTCGTCCCCTCCCGAAAAGTGTCGTGTATCCAAATCCAGGATTAACATGTTGTTGATCCCCTTTTTCGGCAGTAAAAGCTTAATCATGAATTATTATCCGCAGTAAAACCGTCAACGCAGAATCTTGCAAGGGACTTTTGAAACGGCTGCTACAACGCATTCGACAGATTCGACCACAATACATGAGTGGACAGTGGAGCCTGCTCCACAACAACGTCCGTCCGCACAGGGCAAACCGCGTAAGGCACTACCTCGCTACACGCCAGGTGACAGTTCTTCAACACCCTCCATATTCTCCAGATATGACACCTGCAGACTTCTTGTTTCCCCGCATAAAAGGAGTCCTGAAAGGCGTACGCTTTTCCGACATTGCGCAGATCCAACAACGTATGACCACAGTGCTTCGAGCGATACCGAAAGAAGCATTTGCTGACGGTTTCCACCAGGTGTACAACCGATGTCCAAAGTGTGTTGTTATTAATGGTGATTACTTTGAATACCAGTGAAGTTATTTTGTTTTTATCTCTTGTTAACTTTATTTTATGAGACAATTCACCGAATTTTTCGAGCGCACCTTGTAGCTTTCTATTGACTTTGAGTGATAAATATTTGCGATATTTTGTTGTTTGTATGTTATATGAAAGTATTGATGGATTAGTATGTTATACAGAATGTCCAGGAAGGGTGAGTGCAGTTTAAAAGTAAAATAAATAAAAAATGTTCAAAGAAAGATTAGTTTATATTTTCAATCTTCAGTAGTTGGAAAATTATCTACAAAAAATAATGTAATCTAAATGGTGTCCGTTACGCTCCTGGCACTCTTCTAATCTTGTGCGAAGATTTCTCACACGTTGACACTAACTGCTGTGATATTCTACTTCAATAGAGTTAATATCCTCGGCTTATTGTTGTAAGAACATAAGAAACAGTCTAGAGGACATAGGTCTGGACTCTTCGCGAAATCAACTTATTGGGGAATAACTCCTTTACGGCTTAAATGGAATCATTTGATGTGTGACAAGTCGCTCATGTTTCTGCTTGGGGTTTTCCGTTGACCAATAACGACAATTTCGTTTATTTGCATGTTGGCCGTTCAAGTGGAAATTTTTTTCGTCACTGAATAAAATGTCAAAATTATCAAACCGCTGAAGCATGAACGTTGCGAAATTCAATCTGTGAACGTACTCTGTCTCCTTTAATTCCTGAACGAGTTGAATTTTTTACGCTTTAAGATCTAAATCGTGCTTTAAAATCATATATAGAGACGAATGTTTTCTAGTTCAATGCTTGACTTCTCTTACGAACAGACAATGTTGTATTTTCACTTGTTAATTGTCGGGCACGATCGATTGTTTCTTTGACTCGGTCAGTCAGTACGCGGGCGACCAGTATTTTGAATTGTAACGGTTGATCACGTCGATTCAAACATTTTAATCCATTTCCGAATGATATTCCGGTGAGGCGAAGTTCGGATTTCATAATGAGCACATAACAGTAAAGATAGAATTATTGTTTTGGTAATATGCTCGGACACAAAACGCACGCTGTTGGCCGATGAACCGCTCCATTAACTAAATTTCGTAACCAAATTTCCACAAATCTAGCATCTTAGAATTGCACGCCCCCCCCACCCCTCCGCCCGTGCGCCTCTAAGCAATTTCAAAAAGAAATAGCACTCATCCTTTCTGGACACCCTATACATTAACATGTTTAGTAATGCATTTCTCTATTCAGGTTTTTTTATGATTATATTAGTGTACTCGTTTTAGTAATCAAGTCTGTGTATATAACCAAAAAACAAGTGCCAAGTATATCGAGAAGAATAAAATTCACATCCCAACGAAACCAAAATTGAATGGCATTAACTACTTCTATAATAAATGGGGAGAGGGCATTAATACAAATGACTGAAAATAAGAAGTCTTTATTAGGTGACAAAATGTATAGTGTTAGTGTAAAATATATCATCAGACCTTTTTGAATTTCTTACTTTTCAGCTGATGTATAAATGGTATCCACATGAAGTGTAAGATCTATAATGCTAAACTAAGTTACCATATTTACCCAAATATAGCCCCCCCTTATTTTAGGAGGCAAAATTTAGAAAAAAATTAAGTCAAGTAAAATCAATTTTCTAAAATGTCTTTCTCAAGGGAAATGATCATTAAAAATTCCATGTGAAATGGTTGGCTCGGGTAAGTATAATCAAAGGTACTTGAAAAGCTAACTGGTGTAGTTCAACTTGTCTTGACATCGCCAGATAACGCGGACTTCGGCGCTACTTCGAATTCTCGTGCCGCTGCTTTGTTTCTGTGTCTGAGCATTATTTAGCGTCGAAGCATCTTTGATCGTCCAACTTTCGTTGTTTCGAAGAAGATCCTCGTAACGAAAAAATCGTGACGGCAGTCGGTCATTCCTAGACGACGTGGTCCAGTTGGGTTTCTATTTCGAATGAACGTCAAATCCCGCCATCATCGATCGATGTTCTTTGTTACGTTACGTATGCGGCTTGTGTTCGCTTAACTCATTATCACTCACGAAACTTTGAATTAGCAGTTTCCCCGTCCTAAACTAGTAATATAGTGCCCCCCAGGATTTTAGGGACATTTTTTCGAAAAAAAAAGGGGACTATATTCGGGTGAATATGGTACTAATTATTTTACCAGAATGATAAAGAGTCTCATTTGAGGTATATAAATATTGAGTAAGGGAATCTTTCATATCCAATGAGATTAAAGAAGTCTTCGATTATTATTGAATTAAATGATCTAACTGTTAGTTGTATTTACATGAATGGAACTGTGACATTTGTTAAATCTGAGTAATACGTGTCAGTTATCAGCACAACTGCTGAGATTTGGATAATATTCACTGTCCTCTTGGTTCAACCACCCTTTGTCAGAAAGTGCCACGTAATTCAGGAATAATTTTCAGTAGATAGAAGCTACTATTACATTTTGCTTCCATAATGTTAAGGAATTTATTGACATCAGTCAAAGAAGTTACCACTTCCATCAGTATTGATCATTCTATTAAAAAAATTTATACTCAACGTTCACAAATCCAATTAGTCCAAGAGTGAAATCATTACTTTTTAAATTTTTCTGTCACACCTTTGTATAGTTCCTTCAATACTGATGGATTAAAACCTAATATTCTTTTGAATGAATATTTATTATTGTTCCTCATTGCATGTAATAGATTTCTTGTGCGTTATAAACCTTGGTATGGTTTTGTACTGTATCTTTGTACCCCTGTCAAGGATACGTTGTAATTTTTGTTTCGGCATTTTCGGAAATAGCCTCCAGTTATGTTTTCATTAAACATAGGACTGAAAACACTGAAAAGAAACTTAATCATCAATAAAGACGTTCTATCTATTTCTTCAGTGTTCTGCTTACTAAATTTCTTTTATATCTGTGTTATTATTTTCTTAGCCTCTTTTTCCACAACATCCTTTATTGTCTTTTTACACTTCCATCTTTTCTCTATTGACACAGGTTTTTCTCAATTCTGTCACACGATGTCCTATCTGCAATAATTCTGATTTCATCCGCTCAAATCTTTCGTCAGTCGTTACTCTATACTTCTTATATATGTTATGCCTTCCAAACTTTCAACACTATTCACTACCCTGTCATTTCTGATTTAATAAATACCGTACGGAAATAATCGTTTCTTGTAATTTTTTGCTTAAAATTACAAACATATTGACATTCTATTAGTATTATAACTCGCAGCCAACTTTTTATCTTATCTAGGAACTTTTGCTTAAATTTTTGAATCCGCCTCTGCCTTAAAGCCCTTGATCGGAATTGATGGGATGGTCCCTTGCTTGCTTCCGGAGAGTAAATTAGTTTGTTTTTCCTCCACGTGGTCATACGCAGTTTGTACTGTTTTTTGACAATAAATAAATTTACTTTCCATGCCAATTTACTTTGTTTGACGCCTGGTGAACGAATCAGTAACGTCTGAATACAGCAATCAATGATCAGTGATTGATAAATGAAAGGTTGAACTGACGCTCAATCTATGCTTGTTTGGGGTGACTATGAATTCGGAACCGCTCATCAATTGGGGATATAATCGGTGATTCAAATTATGAAGTGTTTATTTGCGACTATGATTACCTTCCTAAATATAGGAACCTCTTTTTAACACTTCTACATGCAAGAAAGGAAGAAAAGACAGCAATGACAATGGCACAGGCAGGGTGAGGTATGAGTTCAAGGCAAGATAGAATGACTTGTGTATTGCGGCGATCCCACCCGTTCCGTCAAGGATGACCGATAGGATACTTATGAGTTTCCCCAAGTCATGTTTAATCACATATAAAAATACAATGATGACTTTGGCAAGGCACAGGTCGGGAGACTTTTCTGTGTGGTTTGATAGACTGTATACGGGTTGCTGCAGAAATCTGAGTGAGTGTTTTTTCAGTCTCTTTACAAGTTGTGCAATTCTTTTATAGTTGCGTAGAATCCGACTTAGTATTGTAGATTGCATTTTGTGTAAAGTATTGAATTGAAATTGTATTGTTTATTGGCGATTTGAGTGTTAAAGTTCATCAGGTAAGTGAGAGTATAGGTTAATGTCCGTGTTAAAGAAAGAACATTCATTTTTCATTGTAAATCAACGTATTGTATTTTGAAAGGTTTTGAGAAACGTCTGGTTAACAGATCGATACGAAATAATTCTCCGTTCGGTGCATGGATCTTTCAACTCTCATAAATGTATCTGCAGTTAACGGGGAAAGACATCCACCCATTGGGACACATTCTTTTTTATGGTTAACTTTATCACTGAATATAAAAATATGTGGAGATAATTGAGAAAATTGAGGGGTATTGGTCCGCTCGTTTTGAAGAAACCATTACCTTAAGCAGAAATAAATTTCAACAATAATATACATTTATTGCCAAACAAATTATTAGTTTATTGGTAGCGGTCGTGATGTACAGGAAACAGGGAATATCGTTAATATAAATAAATAACTACTGCCAATACAAAAACAAATTAAGAAAGTGCCTAGAACAACTGGAGATGGCACTGCATGATATAAATGGGCAGAATTTTCTCATATGTATAGAGCGAACCAAGATGCTGGGAAACAAGAAAACTACGGTTACGGATAAGATAATGGAGAAATTAATTCTTGATAATAATTTGATAGTGGCAAATGAACATTTGTACATTGGCTCGAATATTTGTAGGCAACAGAGTGGAGCCAGTCCAAAACACCATTTGACTCTTACCAACAAACCGGTGGGGGTTAGAGTGTGACTTACAGTATTAAGGATGGTGTACATAATGATTGTAATCATCGAGCAGTACAACTACTGCTTCAAAAAGAGAGCAAGAGTACCAAGCTGAGGAAAACAGACGAGACAAATATAGGATTATACATTGGCAAAAATTAAAGAAGCAATAAGGAAGGATTATATAAATAATGGAAGAAATGGAATGTGACAGAGAGGGACAATAGAGGAAAGAGTGGAGGCATTACAAATAAGTCTCTTAAGAATGTATGAGACCAAACAACGATGTATCAAAACCGAATGTACAGTGGTGGACACCGCAATTAATTTTAAAAAATGGAAGAATAAGGCAAGGCGGCTGTCACAAAATGCACGACGCCACGGGATAGAGCATTTCAGAGAAAAATTATGACGTAGAGTAGAAGAATATTATCCAGTAGTTTTCCTCGATATTAGAGGGGTGTTTGATAACGCAAAGCGGGGGATCATAGTGGGGACACTCCAACAAAAATTTACTTAATATGGTAAAAGCGTATTTTACACAAAGAACAATAGTGCTCAACATGGGAGGGGAATTAGCCAACACTTGGATATCCACAAGACATGACAAGTAGGCCATTTCACTGGTCGCAAGTTATGGGTGGGGTCCTGTGGGATTTGGAAGAGAAAGAGGTAGAATGTGTTGCATGTGCCGACGATTTAGTTCTGAGTGTTAAAGCCATTACACGTAGACAGGAGAAAACACAAGCTGCTGTTACAGAATGTGCAGTACTTTGTGGGAACGGAGAACAAACAAGGCTTATGTAGTTTGGACATGTGCGAGAGAATAGGAGAAATATACGATTACTTTTCAATCACAAAAATGTAGAAATATCAAGAACAGATTTTTAGGGGTAATTCTTGATGAAAGACAGACCATCTGACGTGTATTTCGGAAAGAATGCGCGAAATGTTATAGAGTGCGGGAGGGATTGCTGAACAATGACATAGCGCGAAATGATGTAAGGATATTGGTATTCTTCAGATTTCCGCAGGACATAAATCATAAAATAACTTCACGGAACATTGCGTCCCTGGTTAATTGAAATGAAAATACAAAACCGACGTTTCGACCTAATCTCTCGGGCCCTCATCAGTGTAATTTTTATTTTTAATAACTATTGACGCTGTGTTCCGTGGAGTAATTTTATGGATGTAAAGATATTTTCTATCGGGGCTATAGAACAGATCTTAACGTATTCCTGAACAATATGGGGCGTGTACACTTTGAGCAAAAAATGCTGTCAATAGAGTGGCTAGTGCTACTGCACATCCAAAAGTGAAATATTGCCAGATATTCAGGCAAGAAGAGAGCTAGTAGTAAACGGAAACTTTTTTAAAGATAAAAAGTGTGGAGAAGAATGACTGCATTGTTGATTGAAGAGTGGCAGACGCGCTGGAACGCAAGTGAAAATGGACGGATGACCTATGCTTATGTACCAACAGTAACATTTGTTAGGAAACAAAGTGGTTTGCGCCGACACGAGTATTACAAGAATTTCTTATAGGGCAAGGTAATTTTGAGCAGTATCTAAAGCGAATAGGAAAAAAGTTATGTGTGTATACAGCAAAAGTTAGGAAACACCAGAACACATCCTATGGGATTGTCACGAATATGCGGCAGATGAGAAATTTTTTTTGTGGGACTTTAAGGGCTCGCCAACAGCAAGGTCATTAGAGCCCATAGGAGAAATATCAATATCTAGATGTATTAAATGTGCGAAATAAAGAAACATTGATTACAACGTAGAGCAAGTACCGTCTTTCAGAGAAAAACGTTACTGAGATTGGAGCGTTGAAACGAGCATTATTATAAGATAAAATACGGAAACAGAAAAAGAAGGAATGCTAGAAGAAGATAGAAACGCAACGGCTGAGTTGCGCAACGAAAGTTAAAGGCATTTATGAATGTACTTAAAGAATAGATAAGTGCTTGGTGTAAGATAATATTTCTACGTGTTTAATGGAGGAAACAATAATTCTGAAGGGAAAATTCTCTTTGTATATTTTAGATTGGCAGTCATATTCCTGAACCATTGTTTCCTGAATGTTTCTAAAAGTATTTAGTGGCTACACTTTTATATGACACTATATAGATGCTGAGCCATTCAAACGTGTTGCATAAATATTCAGAAATAAACTAAGGTATATAGATTTATGTTTTGAAACTAATGGTCTGTGATGTTTGCTCGCGTTATGGTTATGATTCACTGTTGTCACACTTGACAACCATGTTTTTATACTGACTAATGATGACTATCTGTAAAATAACAGGTATGACAAATGTATATGTATTCTATCTTGACCTTTAATCGGTATAACAAGGATTTGCACTAGGTCTATTCTGTGTTTGCAACAACTGCTCATGAATGCTATCTGAGGCGTCATACTGCCACCCCCTTTCTTGTGAGATGGAGTTAGTCATGGTAATGTAGCTGGTGCAGTCACACCTGATGTTTCTGATGCGAGACGAAATTTTATTTTTCAAGTTTTAATATCAATTTAATGAGCACTTTCATTTTCAATGTTATATAATATTTTATTTCAATGCATTACTTATCTTTGAAACTACACATTTTAAATTACACGATACAACTGTTGTAAATGTTAACAATGTGATCTGCTCAGCAATGTGTTAAGTTTATTTTTCTGACAAAATCGTGTTTGGTCGGATTGGTGTTAACATTGTCAGTGAATGTGGTTCAAAGCATTGGAGGGAAAATGTGGAAATAATTCTTGATTTCGTATGCATTATATTGTACTTATTAACCATTTATGATATTAGTTTAGCTTGTAATATGTTTTACATACTTGAACTATTTATTATTTCACAGGTGCCGTATAGCTATCCGATGTGCCCTCCTGCTGTACGCTTTCTCACGCGTATCTTCCATCCCAATGTGTCACGCCATGGAGATGTCGGTATTGATTCTATTCAGCACAACTGGAGCCTTGCTCTCACCATCAGCAAAGTTCTTATTTCAGTACAGAGCCTCCTCACCGACCCCTACTGCATGGTAAGCATGAATGAATTATGTTTTCGTTACTTCATGCCAGACCATGCATATTTACCTCTTTTGATTACCTTTGCGTCTGCTTTTCTTGTATAAACTATTTAATCATTAATGTAGTATTTTTTACTCGTTCTGTTTTACTAAGTGTTGTGGCACAATGGGAAACTACTATATTTAGCTGCTCTTGTGCTCATTGTTTGTAAATGATCAGGACAGCAAAGATAGCTATTCCAGCAGTGTAAACCTCTCCCCTTACCAAAAAATACTATATTACTAGCTGTTAGAAGTAATCTCAATACTTTATCTTCATTATTTATGTAAAGTCTTACTGCGAGATTCAGACCGTGAACCATGCTCTTCCGCCTAACCACTATCTAAGACAAAAATTAGAAAATAGATGTAGACGTTGTTTCCCAGATGACCTTATGTAAACCTTCCTTGACAACGAGGTGGAGTTGCAGATCAAGAAACGTTATGTCCTGCTAGATGTCTGAGAGTATTTAATTTTGTTGTTCAGTAGTAGCATGTTGCGCGCAAACAGACTAGAAAGTATTATGTTAGTGTATACGTGGGGTTATTTTGAGCTCATCTAATTGTTCTTGTACATTGGATTGATACCTGGCATAGTAATTGTGGCAATTCCGACTATCAAAGTATGATAAATCATATACGGCATCTTATTGTTGTCAAAGTTTTTTATGCCATTGTGTATACCAATGGCAATTACGGTGTAATGTTTGGTGAGTGCTTTTATGCAGTTCTCTGACAACTTCAGCAAAACGAGCGTTTAGCTTCAAGAAACTGAAAACAAAATTTGCCGGAAAGTAATCGTCGAATAATGGCGACCATGAGAGTCGACTACTTTTACAACAATTTATTTTTCCGTGGAAGTGTTGTCTTGAACTCGGGAAGCACAATATTGCGTGTTCTACGGTGGCCAGTATGCGGTTTGTAAGGAGTGTTAACAGGTTTAGGTACAGAATGGGAAGGGCAGGAATGTGTGGGGGGATTAGGTAAGGGGAGAGAATGGAATGTGTCCTGTAATACGTTAAACTTATTTTGTGTGGTGCTGGGATGGTGCATGTCGAAGGGCTAGACAGCTGTTGGAACTTGAAAATTCGGCGTTTTTTTGTATCTGTAGTCCAAACACCGGGTGCGTACCTCATGTGCCCTGCAAAGTAATGTACTAGTTAATTGTACGCCTTCTGGAGGTTAGTTTTGAAAGACTTGAGGTGGTGTTCATGTTTGTGTTAACAGATTACAACAAAAATGGATACAAGAAAGTCGATAATTAGCAATGCAAGGATAATTGAATAAGGAACTTTCGATAATGTTATCGGAAATTCGCTTGTTTTTCAAAATTTTTGTTAGAATGTACTACCTTACTATTATTCTCCAACAACCGTTAATTTCGTACATTCATCAATTTGTTAAATTATGTATATTTCTCACCTTGTTATTTATTTTGTACGACAGTATCCTTGATATATTTTAGTACCGCATTTTAAACGGCGTCATTATGTAGTTCTTAATATTTGAATTCCTTCACTTCATCATCCCCATTCATCGCCACTCTTTCGTTCCGTGGGTGCCCGTCAAACTTTTCAAAGTTTCGAATTTTTCATATCTTTCCCGTATACTCATTGAATTTATTACATCTAACTCTAGTCCTTTATTAAATAAAGTACATAGTATTTCCTATTCGCGTTATGCAAGTTGCACTCCCATAGGATACGGCTAGGCGTTTCCTCGTATTTTCCACGCTTACATGTATTGTCCTGTATTTTCCCAATTTTCTTCAGATAGGTCCCAAACTTTTCATGTCCGATTACAATTTCTTTATTTCATCTCGTGTAACAAACCATTTTCCCGACTTCGTTGGTTGTACGTCACATATGTTTATATCAACTGTGCGTCTTTTCGTCGATCTGTACCAGCAGATTTTCCATGCACGCATCAGCCTTTTACTTCAGTTTGTGCTACTTCTTCATCAATCTGCGCACTTCCGTTTTTTTCTTTTTTACATTGCTTACCGCAGTCAGAATTTTTTTAATGTGCAAATCTGTGTTCTATCCCTAGGAGTACTTCTACAGTGGACGTTGAGACGTAGTACCGCTTAGCCTGAGAATGCACAAACGTTGAGTACTTTCTAACTTTCTAATTTCTGTATTGGTCGAATACCTCCTAAATACAAATCTATAAGAGTGCTATTGGGTAATGGTGTCTTTATTCATGTGAGACTCAGACCTTAAGGTCTGCTCTTCCGTCTAACCATTTAAAACATTTACTTTTTTTAATACAAGATGATAATTTGGAGGATTGTATTTACATTTGTGTAGGATTGTCTTGTTGAAACCAACCCACATTAAACGGTGTGTGTTATTTCCTTTGTCACATGAGCACTGTATGCGTATTGAAGTTGAGTGTTTCATTCGGGAGTACGCCGAGATATTTTACACTCCTTCCTATTCCAATGACCTTTCTAGCCTGCTCCTGGCGTTAGCTGTGATCGTGAATGTGCTTTATATTTTCTAGTTTAATCTTCCTAATTATTTTATTTTTCGAGTATTTGTGATTTAGTAGTTGTATTTAGCTCCTAATATACTTCATTCTCTTTCGTTCAAGAGCTATTCAAAGGTATGATCAAGTTTACGTAAGTACAAATGAAATTATTTAGTTTATTGGTGTATCAAGATCAAACATCAAGGTGCACTTAGAATTTTGGTGGACATTCTTTTACATAATTAAACTTTCATAGAAATCCTACTCCACAGTTGTACTGCTCAAGTTTCGTCGCCATAACTTCATAGAATTATTTCAATAGTTTACAATTCGTTTTCTTGTCATAGTTATTCATTATTCTGTCGCAATGGGGGCCGTCTCGGTTGAATATTGAGGCGGTGTTTATTCCCATTGGTGGGTACGGTATAGTCAGGATTAGAGCTAGAAAGACTCTTTACTCGCTTGGCATTTGCCCTGTCATATGGTCTTAGTAGGAGGTTGAAATCATAACACATGCACAAAGGTTAAATGAATTTAATGACTTATTACGGCCCTAAGTGGGCGTAGAAACAATTGATTACATCGCTGTACTTGAGTACGGCGTTCTAACATAGCTTGCCGTAAGGGCTGCTTAGTGTCGGGATCCGACAGTGTTCCAATTCATACCATCGGAGAGTTCATTCGCCTCGGTGCGGTCCGCAGCAGTGGCCACGGTGACGGGTTTTCTGCGTAGAGATGACTCAGGTGGTGGCGGTCCACAGGGTAGTGTGGCCGTCGTAGTCGAGCAACGAGCAATTGTGCAATGAGCAATTGAGTAATGAGTAGTGAGACCGGGTGTGGCTTTGTCCACGGCTTAAGTAAGATTGCGGGGTGTTAAGGGGGTAAAGAATCCTTGAGCCAACACCCTGTTAAGGTGGGGACGGCGCGTGTCCGTAAGGGCCCAGCGTCGTGTTGAGATGGGGGGAGGGGGTTTCTGGAGAGATGGAAAATTTGCACACGGCCCATCAAGTGACTCTAGAGAGGGAAAGGCGTTGTCCATAAGTTAATATGTGTTTATTAAGAAAGTAGGAGGGAATGCCATGCGGTGGGGGATTTGCATGGGATGACGGCCATGTGCCGTCACGCGGCCCTGTGTCACTTTCCGGGGAATTACGCATCTATTCCGCATACAAAAACAGGAAGTGGTCCCTATCTCTCGCGACTGGGCACCGCGGCTGAAAGAGGGGCTCTGTTGGGAGCAAGTAACCCGAATGCCACTATCAGTCCTCATAATTGGCGAGATATTAAATAAATGATAAAATTCGTGAGACTCCCACACGTGCGAGAGGCCCTCTGAGGGAGGCATCATGTCGCTTTGTGACATAGCCCCCCCTCTAAAGCCGGCCGGACCCACGACCGGTCAACGAACCAAGGACTCATGGAACATGTGGACCCCGACGTACAAAAGAAAAGCGCGGAGCGCATTAAAAGTTAAGCTGAAAGCAAAACAAAAACCAAACAAAAATAAACATACACCTGCAAGGATAAACAGGAGTGCATAAAGAAAGTACTGAATACATAGTAAATGTCGGATACATAATGTGACGTGTGTTAACAAACATCACAAAAATAATACAGAAAAAATAGATACAAATAAAAAGTACAAAATAAGTATGTCCTATGGCTTGCAAGGACAGAAGTTCTTGAGTACATAAAAATCTTCAGATAACAAAAACTAACACATCAATAATTATTTATTAGGCCGTGAAAGTTCTTTTCTTGAAGCATTAAATAGTAAAAGTTTATATCTTGAAGAACATCTTGCTTCAAAGCGTTGTCCGTAGACGAATTAATTACATAGCAACAAGTAAAATAATAAAAATTGACAGTACTGAGTACATAGTACATGTCGTCATCCGTTAATCTTTAGAGAATATACCATATTTACGAAACCAAAGTTCGCATTCAGTCACTTAAACTTAACATAATATTGACAAATAATTGGAATTTTTTGGATAATATAGGATAATATGACAATATGATAAAACAAAGCATAATATGACACTGACAGACGGTCAGGTGTCCGCAAAAACATGAATGTTACATAATACATAATACAAGTGGACACATAATACATAAAGTGTCACTTATAGTGAAAGCGAAGTACATACATTGGAATAATAAAAGTCCTATGGATACATAGTGAGCGAAGTACCTGACGCAGCAGGCAAAGATCACACGAGTCGTAACGACATTCAGTGTGTCAGTTCATTTACTTCGTGGCGTAATCACT
>NNCF01126959.1:6168-19683 GCA_002313205.1 Laupala kohalensis
TTTTCACGCTGCTGGAGAACGGCGCGGACGCGGACGCGCGAGACGTCGGAGGGCGCACGGCGTTGCACGAAGCGGCCGCTGCGGGACACGCAGACGCCGTGAACGCGCTCTTGCTGCAGTGCAGCGAGGCAACCGTCGCCTGCCCCGACGCTCGAGGACACACGCCCTTGATCCTGGCCAAACGAGCGGGACACGAGGTGAGCCAGACACCGACGAATGGTAAAGGTACCATCCCACTGCAATGTCCCTCCAGTGTTACGCGCTAAGTAAAAAACATTCGCTTTTCATAATATAAGAAAGTATTGAATTGCAAGGGTGTGTGTCTGCGTTCACTGTTAAGTAATGACATTTGTCTGCTCTGTGGAATGGTTTACACTCGCCCCCCACGACAATGAAATCGAAAACTGACCCAATTCCCAGTGCAGTATGGGCGCCGCTCTCTGATTTCTGGATGGGGTCAGCTGAGGGAGAATGTTAGAAGGTTAAGGGTCAGTAAGAGGACGATGATGTTTGCAAGTTAGGAATATACATGTACAGCGTATGCGAGTGTAAACGTTTTCTCCTTTTCAAGCCAGGAAATGAACGGAAAGGGACTTTCTCGTGTGGCGGTCCTTCTACCACTCCCCCATTTCCGCGATGGCGTGTACTTCTCCGGTTTTCCTTCGTGTAGAGATGGATTTGCATGAACTGCACGGGACTCGTTGCTTGGTTTCAGGCCGTGGTGCGTCTGCTGCTGTCCGCTAAGGACTTGGGGGCGTGGCGCAAACTGTCCCAGTACGACGCCGACCATGCCGACGCTTTGGACAAGTTCGGACGCACTGCGTTGCATGTAGCGGCTGCCCGCGGACGGATGGAGTGCGTTCAGGAACTCGTGCAGCATGGTAAGCTCCTGAGAATCCTTCGCCGGTTCTACTACGAGGGGAAACATTGTTAAACAAATTATTCTTAAGAACCCACAGCTGGAAGGAAATGTAAAACATTGTGAAGAGCGAATCTTTCCCCAGCTTACTGCTTGTTATCTGTACTTCCGTAGATACCATTATCTTCCCTTCAAAGACTACGTGACCTTCATGATACGGCCTTCGCCACAGCCATCCGGGGTCAACTCAAAACTTGTAAAAGTTGCTCTTCGTATTAAATACACACTGTGCTCATGAATTCAACACGCGGAATTTAATGCTTTTCCTCTTTCTTTGCACTTTTTAACATGCTGTAATGAACAGGAGCATACCCAGGATTTTATTTCTGAGGGTATATCTATATATTATTTGTTGGAATATAATACATGTATGTATATAGATCAGGCCAGCTAAGGACCATGAAAGACGAGTACCAGTAAGGCTCAATTGATTTGAGTTTACTCACAAGACTCGTCGTGATTTTACCGAGATCGGAGGAACAGCGTCTAGATATGATCCAGACCACTGTATCCGAGCATTACAACTGCGATTGTTAGTCGCAGAGGTCGGACTCTTTGTAAATCCCAGCTAATCAAACTGGGACATGGATACAAAGAGCCCCGCCCGGGTATCGAACCCGGGATGACTTGGTGACGAGCAATCACACTGACACCGTGGCAACGACGGGGACATAATACATGTGTATATTATATATGAAGGCTATTTATGTGTATGTTTGTGTGTGTATCCACCTATTAATATTAGTAGTAGTATAAAAAGGACAAATTTATGTTAATTCCAGGCAGGATGAGATGATTGATCCCCCATTTTCCCCTGGGTACACCCCTGGTAATGAATGTGTGCTCTCGAGAGAGAATGAATTAGCATGGGTCAGCAACCTGCGACCATTGAAGCCATGTCATGTGGCCCACAGGGAATTAACCGTTTTGGTCATGACATACTGAAAATTACTGACATGAACGTTTTAAAATGAAAAAAGAAAGGAAAAGAAGAAATGCCTCTTTGGGTAGTCGACTCCTGTACTGACTGTACGCAAGCCATTTGCTAGCCTCCAGTTGTCCTCCATGGATCCATTCCCTTTGTTGCTCCTCCAGTCTTTCTCCTGCATCATTCATGAGTGTTAAAATTCCTTGTCACGTTTCTTCACCATTTTATACCCGAACAGCATCAGCTGTTTTTTACGGGAATAATTTATGTATGTAAATTAAAATATAATTTTCTTTTTATTTAACAATTTTAAAACATTGTGTTGGATATCTATGTGGCCCAAGAGTATGAAGATGTAGCCAAGCTCTGTTGTATACAGTTTTTTTCTGGGGTGAAGTGTGGATAATCCCATCGCCGGCCAGTGTTTGGTGTCAGGTTTACGGACATCCACATGTTTTAATGTTCTCTTCTTATTACAAAGTAATTACAAAGTCGCCATATTACAAGAGTGTGTCCGTCCCCACTACGAGGAGGTGGCTATGGGTGCAGTCCTCTATTATTCCTCTTGGAATATGTTAAGTAACTCCTTTCAATTTGTTACGTATTTGACACAATTTATTCACGTATTCCGCAAATGTTTCATATGATCGAATTATTCCCGGACAATGGCCAATGGCTACTGCGACTTGGCTTCTGGAGCCGGGTTGAGCAATATGAGCGTTTTAGCGAATCTTCTCTCCCCTTTAATTCGTGTGGTCTTTTGTTGTTGTTGCTTTTTTAAGGAATAGATCCTGGAGTACGCGATGCGAACGGATTCACGGCGCTGCACAGCGCGGCGCGCCACGGCCATCGTGAGTGTGTTGGCTTCTTGGCGGAGGCGACGCCACCGAGCGTGAACGCCGCTGTGGAAGGCAGTGGACTCACGGCGCTGCATCTGGCTGCGGCAAATGGTCAAGTGAAGTGTATGGAGGAGCTGCTGGAGCGAGGGGCGAAGGCAGACACCCGCGACACCCATCAGCGCACCGCCCTCCACGCGGCCGCTTCCCACGGCAAGGCGGACGCCATCGCAGTGCTCGTGGTACGTGGGGAGTTTTTTAGTTGCCAGAAAAGGCGTAATGATTTGCTCTTTTTTATTTTGATTTATTTAGGGCTGCAATTGCATAGACCATCTCGCCTGTAACATTAGTTATTGTGCGATTCACTTTTTTCTTAATTACTTTTCTATTTTCTCTCTCCTTCCTTGTGTTGCATCTGTCGATATGGTGATGTTTCCATCCCTACCAATATGACCCTGTTCCAATCTCTCATCTGTTCGACTTGTGTAAAATACTCAATAGAATGTGAAAATCTTTCCGCTGTTGCAATATATTTACTCTTATCCTTTGTGGAAAATATTCCTTCTTCTTTTAGGTACTCTACATAACTTCCTCTTTCATGTCTATAACGGTCACAATCCCAAAGAATGTGGTCACTATTTTATTCATTACCACATACATATTGATGCCTCGGTGTGGTCAATCCTCTTTAAGCACTCCTTGAAGTTCTCATGTCCCGTTATAAATTCTGTTACACTTTGTTTGGCTCAAACTATTTTGCCCTCACTTGAAATGTTATTAACACATAGTAAAACAGTATTTAAAAGGAGGCATTCTCAATGTAATTTTGTATCTGCAGTGCAAACTACGAGTATTTGATGTAAAAGCAACCCGCTCTGTGATGCAACACCTCTCGTATATATTGAAGCTAAAGTTTTTTATGCAGGCTCATGGAGTGAACTTAGAAGTTCGAGACAAAAAGCATACAACACCATTGCACTCTGCCGCCTTTAATGGTCACGCAGACTGTGTACGCACCCTGATAGCAGGCGGTGCCAAGATAGAGACAGTGAATTCGTTCAAGCAAACTCCTTTGCATTCTGCTGCATGCAATGGCCACCATGAGGTTGTACAAGTGCTGCTGAATGCAGGAGCATACCGAGGATCCAGAAACAAGGTGGGCAAGGCATGTGCGGAGCTCGTATTTTTAGATGCTGTGACCTCTATCAAATGTAGACTTAGCAGCTGCTTTGGGAACATGCCTTCATAAATCGTAGAATTGTAAACAAATGTCATGAACACATTGTAAACAATGTGGTAGAAAAAAAGAAATTCTTAAAGTGTTATTCAGTTGTGACCAAACATATTGCATACGTATGTTATCTTCTTGACTTATTCTAGTCATTTGATTAATAGTACTCAATACATCAAATAGATTGGAAACTCTTCAGCATAAATTATTTATAAATTGATGAATATGTCTAGGACTATTTGAATCATTTACTGATCACAACTACATGAAGAGTCATTTTTAATGATTTTAAATAATATTTCTCTTCGTCAAACCCCATGGCACAGTGTGTACGAGATTAAAATCATTTGATATCAAGTTTTATTCAAGCTTGCTGATACATCTTTGACTGCCCTTTGTAGTTAAACAAATTGCTACAAAGTTACTCATGCTAAAACAAGGCTGAGGAATATTGAGATAAGAAATTATAGGCCGTTATATACATTTAATATCCCTTTTAGTACATTATGTAACACTGTTAATAAATATGAAATTGATGATAATTCTTCCTGCCTTTTGTATAAATTTTTAATATTAAAAAATGAGTGGAATTATATTTTAATGGAATTGTAGTTTGATTTATATTTAATTATGTTTTTTATGTGTGTTTTTTAGTTGTAAGCATTTCTGTGTTGTGAATGGAACTGTTGGTTCATATAGTTGAATAATATAAAAAAGTTAATTTGATGCAGGTTGATGGCGCCAACGTAGAAGCCCGTGATGGATACGATCGTACAGCGTTGCACTTGGCTGCCCTCAAGGGTCACGAGGAGTGCGTGCATGCCCTGATAGCAGGTGGTGCCAAGATAGAGGCCTTGGCCTCCCGGAATACTCCTTTGCATCTTGCTGCGTCCCGTGGCCATGAAAACACTTACCGTGCACTGCTGAGTGCAGGAGCGAATGGAAGAGCCAGGAACAGGGCGGGCAACACACCCGCAGAACTCCTCCAAACCAGTCTACGACATTAACAATCCGGATCTATTAGGTGTACAACTTTGCTTCCAACGTTCTTTTCTCCACATTTGAGGCTTTATTGTAAGAAGCTGGTTATACATTTATGATTCAAAATATTGTCTATTGTTAGTCACTACTGTCTCTCATCTTTTGAACAGCATACGAAAATCCCGCATAGAAGAAATGCTCATGTTTTCAGACTGGAGAATACAGTGGGTGGGGTAGGACACCCCATTTCAACGTTTTCAAGTATGTTTTGACTGACTTTGTGACATGGGGTTGAGCATTGATATTCAACAAAATCACTTTATTGTGCCTCTCGTTGTATTGCAGCCATTATAGTTGACCCAATTTTGATCCTGCCAGTTCTTCTTGAGTTTGACATGAGTCTTCATGAAGTAATGCCTCCAATTCTGTGACTTTGAAAACCATCTCTATGCCAGTTTTCAATGTCAAAATCACCGTTGTTGAAGCTCTGAAACCATGTAGTATGATTTCTATGATGGTATGACGTGTACGTCTCACTAAAGGGAATACCACTGAAGGCACTGTGTAAGTGAATCGGATTTGGGTTGTGGGTAACCTTTTTTTTCATCTCTTGTTGCTATTTTATTTTATTAATGTTCTACTGTCGCCATTTAAAAGATGAGCCTTAAGAGTGTTCTTTTTTGTGTGTGTGTGTGGCTTTACGGCTCAATGTCGACATCAAAGGTCATGGAGCCCGAAAAACTTGTACAGGTAGGGAAAATGCAGTTACTCACTAGGGAGAGCCAATATGACTCTCCCCGCGTGTGGGACTCATCGAATAATTCAACCCTACCCACTAAAAACCCTCCTGATCTACAACACACCAAAACATATCACACAAAACACATCAAATCGAGGGGGGNGGGGGGGGCTAAAATGAAGGAGGTACATAACATTAGGGGGGACAAAGAATAAGGGGGGACAAAAAATGAGTGGAATGAGGAAAATGCCTTAATAGTGTCGGGATCGAAAATAACAAGAGGTGACCAAGGGAGGTCAGGAAAGAGAAAGGAAGGAGCATGGCACAAGTAAGTGGAAGTAATGCCAGACTCAGCTCGGGGTCCCGTGTTCGCCAAACACGTACTTACTTACTAGATGTAAGAAGTCCCCTGGGGGGGGGGGCCTTAGAGTGGTGGCAGTGTGATTTTGTATTATGAGTTGAATGACAAAACAGTTACCTCTTTTCTATGCTTTCCTAACCTCATCAATGCTTTCATGTTCCAGTTATTCCAACTTATTTTTCAGTTGGTAAGCATAGTTTCTCATTAAATGGTGTTGATTATATATTCAAATATTGTATTATCTGCTAATTGTATTAATTCTCTAATGTGTCTGTATGGAGAACTGTATTTCATAAAATTGTGTTATGTTTTCCTAAGAATGAGCATCTATTTAAAGGTTTTGGAACTATTTTCACTGTGATGTGAAATTCATCGTATCACTCTTATGCAATGTTTCTTTGTATTGACCTGTATATTTTCTAAATAAATAAATACGGTGATTCTTGAATAGATTTTGTGTAACACGCCATGACTTCATTTAATTGTCTAGTTGAAATGCCCATAGATAGAAATTTATGACCCAAGATTTCTTAATATCATGGAGGTATACCATGGAGGAGCAGTATACTTAATATGTTCAATGAAGGGAATATTCACACTGTCAATGAGTGAGTTTATAATTGGACATACATGTGAGATTTCGACGAATCAACTTTTCTGCAGTATGGTGAGAACAGCTAGTGCAGGACTCATTTTATTATGGTTGACCTTGACATACTGATGAGTTTCAACACTTCAATGGTTATAGGTCACAAAATATTGGTTTTGTCATAAAGACTTAATGACACTGTCAATTTTGATGAAGTTAAGGTCCAGGACTCAAATACTGAGGAGATTTTGGATGTTTTCCCCTTTGTCACAGAGATAAAAATGAGCAGGAGGAGTGAGAAAAACTCCTTTTGTTTTGAACAGCTCTAACAATATTGAGTGTCTTTCTTGGGCTGAAAGAAGGTATTTTGATGAGAAATTCTTCATGATGTGTGAGAATCAATGTGGTGCTATTTGAACTTTTATTTTAAGACCAACTTTATTCGGTCTGCTGTCCATACAGATCATACCCTAAAGTGATAACTGGGGCTTCAATAAGAATTCCCCAAGTCCCCAATGTAATGTTTGAAACTGGGAAAATTGCTGAGAAATCTAAAAGTATACTTTTAGTTTGTTTTTTTTTTATCCAAGATTTTTTCAAAAGGCGTGGGGACAGTACATTCAAAATAACAGTTCTGTTTCTGTTGACTATATTTGGGGAGATTAGAAAAATTACCCCCTTCTGATGAAATGGCTTGTGGTATATCACTGGAAACGGTGTAAGCTAAAAAGAAGCACAACCTCATGACCTGGTGTCCCAGAGTGGCTTAAAAGGGGTTTTGGACAAAATGTGAATCGCATGATGTGGGGAATTATTCGAGTAGTTCATTTTGCAACACGTTTTTTCGTTCATATTACAATACAAGGACTAAATAACAGAACGAAGAGAAGTCTATGTTCCTAGAGTCTCCTTTATATGTGCAAGAATAATGAAATCGTTATGTTGGGAGTGGATGCTTAACTAGTTGTTACTCAAATAATTAATTTTCTTTAAATGTCTTTTGGTTGTAAATATACTAGGGAAAATTCTCGAAGAAATTTTGTAGATAACCTGTTGACAGTGGAGTTTCAAGTGTGAGAAAATGGGAAAAAGGCGTCTATGGTCGTCGCCGTCTCTCCTTTTTCGTACGTCCCGCGCGTTCGTCGTGATGCTTTTATTGAACCAACTGCCAGCCGTTGCCAGCTCCCTAGCGTTTGTTCGTTACGTCGTACCAGGCTGGCCTGGGCGTGGGAAGCGTTTGTGTGTGAGTGAATGCGCAAGAGGATGTTTTGAGGGGCGTTGCTGAAGCTGCGAGACTGACGATTTCATGTAGTCATGGCAATTAGCACTCATTTTATACTTTTTACGTGTTATATATGGATATCTTGTGTTGTAGCAGGTATGTAATTGCTTGTGGTTATTTGTCGTTAACTGTAAAATGAAGGGTTAAAGACGTACATATTTCCGCATCGTGGTTTTATATTTTTCATAAAATGTTTTCATTCTCTTGATATAAACGTGTATGTATTCTGTCTTGAGACGTTTCCTGTCTGATATCGGCTTGTCTTAAAAATATTAATAATAATGTATTTACATACCTTACATGTATCCGCTATGAACGTTAGAAGTTTCAATTAGGGTGTGCCAACTTTTCGTGATTCATCTTTTCCTAATTCGCAGATTACAATTACGAGTGTAATGAACCATTGTTGGACAATGCAGCATTTCAAGCAACTTCATCCTTATCTGAACGTGGACCAACGAATGCCAGATTAAATGGTGAGGTTGCTTTGTTATTACCTTAATTATCAGTAGTTACATTTTTTGAGTGCTCTTGCGTTTTTCCAATTCCTTACATCTTGTTTGTATGTTATGTTGTTGTTGTTTTTTTTTGCTGCAATGTATTTCTTTAATGTATTAGTAGATATGTTAGAAGTAATGAAATAATTTGTTAATTTGTTGTGTTAATACCTTTCAAGCATCTACTTTTACCGTCATAAAATCACACTATGTTTTATTAACTTCTTTATAAACATTTTGTAGTATGCATATTATTCACATTTTGTTACAAAAAATTATGGAATATTAATTCATTGAGAATAAATATCATATTTATTTCAAGTGGAGTAAAGTGTGGTTGGATTTTTTCATAATATATCATGTATGTCACTACTCATTTTCAGTTCTTATTAGTTGCTCTGTATTATTGTTACTTTACATAAGTATGTTATTTAATCTTATGAGAGAAGGTAACTGGATAAATGATTCTGAAAAATCTAATAAAGTGTGTAATGGAAAATAATTTTATATTTTGAAAATTGCTGATGCTGCTGTTCTGTGGCAAGTGGTTAACTTGATGTCTGATGTAAGAAAATTTGAGGTAATTTGTCAAAAAATTCACATTGTTGATTGTGTCTTATTATGATAATTTTAAAAAAAATATATACTATTAATTATGTTTATGGTATTAGTGTGTGAAGAAAATAATTTCCGTTCTTATTTGTAAAGTGTTAAATATTGTTATTTGATTAGTAAGATGCTTATATAAAATGAGTTTGTCGTTTTAAATTCTTTATTTTATCTAGGATACAAGAACGTTCTATAATAACAGCAGCAGTGTAAATTTTACTATTCACAAACTTTATTTTAGTTAGAAGTAGTACAAATTAATGTTCAAGTATACCTTTTAACAGCCCTTTATTGCTAGAGGAATTTGCTTTATTTCTAATGTGTGCGCGATCTACCTCCGTTGTATTAAACTGGTTTTCTCGTGCCACGGCTCTTGAGAGTTCGGTGCTGCGTGGCCGCAACCGCTGATCTTGGACTAATCGCCCTATGAAAACTTTGGCTCGCGCACAGACACAGTTACTTCACTTCAAATTTCATCCTCATTTTATATTCTCGACATCGCTTCTGATCATAATCATCAATGCGACAACACTCCAAGTAAGTTTTGTTCGCAGATGTGTGCGGCGCCACGAATAATTTCTCACCAAACCAAACATTCTAGAGAATAAAACTCCAAATCCAACACATCTATTTAAACTTCACCGCTTGCACTTTTTCTCTGCTCCAAAAATACAATTTTTCCCCACAAAGTCAAGTATCCACGTCAGTAACTTGAAACATTTACGTTTTCCATAGTTACTGAGTACTTAAGTATAGTACGAATATTGAATAAAATATTTTAATACATACTATTCGCAATTCGACTTAAATTTATTTTAGCTGTGTGAAAATATAATTTTTTCGGTCACTTTGAAGGAATCTAATTGCAGGCAGAGTCAAACGTACTCGATATCCGGTGGTACACAAGTTTAGTGATTTTCTGTGCAGATGGTTGCGCGACATTTCTCCAAGATTCGTAGTTTACACCTCAGCTTCGAATGCGAACGCGACGGCGACGGCGACCTCCTCTCGCGCCTCTGTGAATTTTGGTGTAAAAAGGGCCTAAAACAAGTCCTACTAGGAGCAGTGGCGGAACTATCCAAGTCTGGACCGTTAGATGCCGCAGATCCAGTATTTTAATATAGTTAAATTTAGAAATGTACTTTACGATTTTTAAAGAAAAAACTAAAACATCTCAGTAACTGTTTAATAATTTAATATTTACGTACCGTGTATTTTGTTAATGCGGTAATTGTAGAAAATTCCTATGAAACATTTACATTTTCATATGACGTACTTGCGTTTCAGCAAACGTTTTAACGAACTTATCTAACCTGCTTCTTATATCATTTGTTAGCTCACATTCGATAGTTAAAACACTTAAACCTCTTAATATCTCTTGATACATGGAATTTCTCCAGGCTGACTTATTCTTTCGACATTGTGGGGTTCTAAACTATGCCCCCCCCACCTAATAGGTTTTTTGCGGTATGAATTAACGTGATTTTTTTTACATGTTCGTTAAGTTTGTAGGGTGTCATTTGGACTCGTCAGTCATTTGGTCCGCTTCACGGTCGACTTTTCGCCAAATGAAATAGACGTGTTTTTTGAACGGTAAGAACTGATGGCCCGTTTCGTGGCGCTGGCTCTCGGGCTAATAAACCGATTTAAAACTTGTAAATTTCATTTCTCCATAACTACGAACGATTATTTTCAATGTAAAAGTGAATGGACAATATAAAATTACTTTGAATTTCTGAAGCATGAAAACCGTAGCAATCGTTGATAATATATTTAAATATTAATAAATATATTTAAATAGTAGTCATGATTCTTTTGTTTGAATGATTGTTTTTCTTTGGAAGCTGTTAAAGAACATAAAGATACCGTATCACTTCCACCAGGGGTAGCGGACACCATGTACCTGTGGGTTCCCGGGCAATGTCCGGGTATATAGCTTGCTAGTTCCGCCACTGTCTCGGAAACCGAAAATATCAGATCGTTTTTTTTAAAACCAAAATCACGTCTCTTTTGCGGGATTCGTGAACATTTTTGGAAGGAGGAAATTGAAATCCTGATACTAATATGTTAAGGTGCATCTGTTAGTGGAGTGTTGACTGCTAAAATGAATATTGATGCAATACGTCAGCTGCAGCAGTTTAAAACCCCGAGATGATACTTCGCCATAAATGTCACATTTTGTATGGAATGTTGTTGTCAGATATCTGAAAATCTATTTCTAGGTTTATCGAGATTATTCTTTTAAAATGCGTAAAGAGGGATTTAATCATTCTTGTTTTTATCGTCGACTGTGGGAACTCTGACCAATTATTATAGAATAGCCAATCTTACCTGATATGTCTTTCTTCCTACGCTATTAAATGCAATGAAGTGATTTTCGGACTATTACGCTAATTTAGTGGATAAGCAAAAAGCAACGCATAAGCATCTCTTCCACTCGAACCCTACCTATGTAAATGGACCTCCGAACACTCCTATGATTATGAAAAGGAATTATCGAATACTTTGTCATTTACTTCAGCGTAGGATTATATTTATATCTTTTCAATGTCACTATTTACGTATATTATGGATTTAAAAAAATTGCTTGAAATGTTACAATGCGCATATTAAATTCCTTCAGAAGTGAAATGATTGAAAAATACTTGCAGTAATAACCATCTCTAATTAGATATAATAATAATAATAATAAGTTACGAGAAAGAATATTTGCTCCAAAATCATTTTGAGTTCGCACGTGTATCCATACTAATGCGAAAGTGTGTGTGTCAGTTTGTTACTTAATCACGACGACTGAACCACTGAACCTATCGTGATGAAATTTAGCAAAAGGAGATAGTTAAGATGTCCGGAATGAACATAGACTAACTACTATTTTTTAAATACACGAAAACAAAAAGTTGAAAATAAATTGTCGATGAAATCGGCCATTTTCACTTACGCCGCCTAAACGGTTAGAGATAGGAGATAACTATGAGTGACAATATTGTGCGCCTCGAAGAATTCTACAAAAAAGTCCGCGACAGCACATGTCTATTTACTAAGGTTAATTTAAATTATCCAAAAAACCTAATTAAAAAAGAAGTGTTAAAAAAAACTTAAATTGAACTGAGGAATTTAAGAAGAAGAAAATAAATCTTAATCAAATTTAATGTTTTTTGTTTTGTTTTGTTTTGTGCATTTAACAAAGATAGAAAAAACTTATTTAAATCGTTAAGTTCGGACGAATGGTTTAGATTTTACACGCGCTTTAATGCAATGGTGCAACCCCGCTACAACAGTTGTGTTATGCATCGGAAGCAAAATTCGACCTGCGCGGCTTCCTTCCGGCGAGGGAGTTCGTTGGTCTAAAGAGTAAAAAAGAAAAAGAAGAAACAACATTCCGGGCAACGCCGGGCAATCGGTTACTTCAACCATCTGCGCATTTTGAGGAGACAGTATTTGACGAGTCCGACGATGTTGCAACACTTCTATGAAGATTCAGAAATCTCTTAAATTGCTGCGAACCTCGCCGCTTGGTAACAGATTAATTATGTTATGTTGAATGACGATGGGAGACGGGACCGAGATTCGAACTCGGGACATTCTGTTTAACGCGCCGTAAGTCCCGAGTTCTTCGAATCTTGATCCCGTTTTCTCACATTTTCATTCAACGTAACATAATTAACGTATATTTTACCTTTCGGACAAGTTGTGGAACGCGATCACTTTGTCATCAATGTATTTATTTCGTGAGTAGATATTTATCTCAACATGTTGCCCGTTAACTTTTTTTTAGCGTGAAATAAATACGCATTCTTTCATTAGAAAATACCCTGTATGTTATTATCGAAGCCACTTTCTACAATCATTATGTTCATAACTTTTGGAGACAATACTCGCATGGTGGTCCATGGAGATGGAGTCAAAGAACCAAAAATATCTAACAACTCATTGTTATTGACAGTTGTGCTAAGCCATGCACAGAACGAGATATTCGTATGTGAATTGTCATGGAAGTAGTTTAATTGTGTAAAATGCTTTTGCGGAACACTTAACAAAAAATACAATGCTATTTCAACCTGTTATATGCCCTGTAAAATTAAATTAAAACTCTGTTTCCAGTTTCTTATATAAATGTGTGCACCTTTGTAGATATCAGTTAAGTTGTAGAAGTTCTTAACTGAAAAAGGAAAATTTTAAACCGAAGTAACTTATCACGTATGAGGGAACAAAGCACCATAGCACTTGCTTTCGATGAAATCATCACTAGTCTGTGCTAGATTTGAGATCAGTCGGTGATCAGTTCGATTCATGGGCAGATGACTGTTTGCGATGAAGGGGGCTGGGCGTATTCTGGAAGGCGCGATGTTACATTTGGTATATCATAAATGTTGAAAATTGTCTCAATTGAGGCAAATTTTCCTTCATGAAAACAAAAGTTTTGTAATCCTTTATGCACCATTTTCTCTGTATGACACCTTTGACCTTTTTAATCCACTCTAGTGTATGATTGAGTATATTATCTTTTGAAATATAATATAAATCTTGCTGATCGTATCTC
>NNCF01126959.1:19777-50856 GCA_002313205.1 Laupala kohalensis
GGGGTAAAAATCCTCAAAGATCGCGAGACGTAATGTATGAACAATCCCCTAAACATATTGTCAAGAAGTGTACTGGAAATGCTGAGTTAATTGTAACAAAAAGTTTTCTAGCCATTTAATACATTTCAACTTCCATAATATGTTCCAATCTGTAACAATGTGGACTCTTAATTGCTGTGTCTTGACGTTGATTCTGCTGCTACTGACCTCCGTCAGAAGACAATACCCAAAGAGCAGATTTCCAACGAATCTGGGAATTTCTTTCGTTTTGTCTCAACTTTTTTTAAATTTCTTGGTCATGTTTACCAGATAATTTCTCTCCATCATGTCATATCAGAGGAATAAAACAATTAAATCCCGCTTTGTTAAATTAATATTTTATTATTCAATTCCTTTAGAATTTGAGCATCTTCTATAATTACAATATAGGAATAAATGTTATAATCTCTAAATATTATTTTGGAAATTCGAATCTGAATAAACCTCAAATAGGTTCAGAAATGGGAGTTGCTATTTTTAAATCTAGTAGAATTTCAACCAGAATGATATTTGTATTTTGATTCAGTTGGACTATTATCAATAGTTTTTAAATAATTTTATATTTAACAAATTGTTGTATTCCCAGAGCTGCTCTTCCCCTGGTGTTTTTGTTTATCGGGGACCTTACAAATTGTGAACTTTAAATCAGAAATGTTCTTTTCACATTTTAGTTTCCTTGGACATAGAACAAAATGTGATTAAAATTTATTTTTACTTTTATAGTTAAATAATTTACATTATTTACATATTTAATTTTAGTTTTGTTCGTGTTGGAAATGTTAATGTGTTTTAGACAATTTATTTCCCGGAATATAAATTCTTTTCTATATTTGTTGAACAATAATTATTAAAAAACTTCACGTCTATGTATGTATAAGAGGTTTTGGACCCTCGAGGACTTGGTGCTGTAGGTGAGTACTTTATAGACCTCGTGTGCAATAAAAGGAAGTCAGCACAGTAGAGCGTCTAGGTTGAACTGATGTAGGGTGTGGGGTTTTTCATCACACCTCAACATCCAGGCAGATTTGTGATCCACTCACCTGCTGTTAATTGAGTGCCAGGTCTTATCCCGGGGCCAGAGTGTGATGTCGGCTATATCCCCCCTTTCTGGTGCCAAGGCCCAGTAATTACGGAGGTCTGTAAACCCTCTGTTAACCCTGTGGGCTGTTGTGGGACAGTTTGATATGCAATAATTAGCGCTGAGTATCTTATTACAAATAAAATGCTCTCTGCTTCCGTCGCATCGTACAGTTTTTTAATGTCGCAGAGGACATTACAGGACGTTAGTGAAGGAGACAAAGCAGTCACAGAAGCTTCTTCTCTGCTTATAGGTGGCGACATCCGTCCCTTTTGAAGAGATATCTGCTTTCAAGAAGAGTTTGGTTTTGTTGTTCTCTTATGCTTCAAAAGTGACTGGTCTTAAGTGATTCAATCATAATAACCTCAACCTTAAGCGATAATTAGTGTCTTATCTCAAAATATGAGAATAATGGCTACTATCGTGGAAGCAAGATGCAAAAACGTGCGATGGGCATTCAACTTTGGTGTGTGGCATCCCACAGAATCTCAGCTTCTTTTGGCTTCGTCCCATTTACAGCCAGAGGAAAAGGAGAGAATTGGTAGATTCGTGTATCGTAAAGATGCCAAAGCATCCTTGATTGGAAGGCTGTTAATGCGGAAATTTGTTGGGGACTATTTGGGAAGTTACTCTTCAGTTAAGTTTGGAAGAGACGATAGAGGCAAACCATACTTAATTGATGCTGCCCTTAACTCAACACTGAGGTTTAATGTTTCACATCAAGGCAATTATGTAGTACTAGCTGGCGAAGTAGGTAAAATTGTTGGGGTAGATGTTATGAAAATTGAGTATAATGGCGGCAAGAGTTTGTCTGAATTCTTCCGCCTGATGACTCGTAATTTCTCTGCTGAAGAGTGGGTTACGATCAACGGGTTTTATGGGTCATCAGAGAGGGATAAGTTGCACATGTTCTGTAGACTTTGGAGCTTGAAAGAGAGCTATGTAAAAGCTACTGGAACTGGAATTACTGTCAATCTTCAAAATATATCTTTTAAAATATGTACTAGAACTCTTTGTACTAACAAAGTAGTTACCGATACAAAATTATTTGTAAATGGCAAGGAAGAGACTGATTGGCATTTTGAGGAAATGCTTTTAGATAACGATCATTGTGTAGCTGTTGCATGGAAAAATCTTGACTCTGGGGAGTCTGCTCCTTGCCATGAAACATTTACATTTCTTAGTTTTCAAGATATAGTGCACAAGTTTGAACCATGTTTTTCTCAAGATGAAGTTTATTGTAGAAATTTTCTTCGAAAAGAAGAAAAACCTTCTTAAGAAAGTTACAGAATAAGTTCGATACATTGATTAATGAACATTGAGGAATCTGTGATTTTTCTGTAGATTTAATGTAATGAAAATTGCGTAGTTTATTGGTGTTTCCATTTTATTTGAACTTTTTTTTATATTTGTGTATTTTATGAAAATATAAAAAGGTTTAATTTTAAATTGTTTTTTCTCTTCATCTTCCTTTACTCCATGTATTAAAAAAAAATTCCTGGATAGTATTGCGAAAATTTACTAAGTTTTTTACATTCCAGTTTTCGTTATATCTTGTTAATATACATAATAAAACTGCTGATTAATCTAAATCTTTCAAGTTTGTGAAAATGTTACCTTCAGAATGTACTTTGTAATGAATTAGTAATCACTTGGTTCTTACTGTTAATCTTTGTTAAAGGAATAACAATGAAGCTGTGTAAAAATGGTAAATTTAATGAGTTTAACACTGATGTTAACTATATACATTCGTCCGGTTGTATGAGAATATCAGGAACAAATTTATAGGATATTGCAACATAAAATAGTTTGGGGACTGGAGAGTCACCAAAATAAAGTATTTATTGTGTGACCTCCACTTCCGATGTTAGCCTTTTGGGATATTGGTAAGATGGGGCAAGGTCTCTCAATTGTAGGGGGATAGCACAAGTGGAGTATTTGGCAGACATCACACAAAATAACTATTTTATGTGGCAGGTTGTCGTGAAAATGACTGAAGTCCAAATCCTGTCAGTTTCTTCCAACTAAGCCATTCTTGGGTTGGGAAATACTTTTATTTTCTGTTGGCGTGTCCCTATATGTGTGTGTGTATTTTGCGCAGAGGTGGTAAACATGACACTTCTCCATGTGCTGGAAAATAGATGATAAGGAAAAAATAATTGTCAGAAATATGCAAGAAAGTACTGTTATATTCCGTGTCTGTAGAATCTGTAATCAAGTAATTTTGAAGCGTTTGTTAAATATTTTCTATAAATCCAACCCCACACTGAGTGACAAAAACTGATAAGTGGTATTGACATTTATACAGGATTGTAGATTTTTACTTATCTCTTGTAATATCACTTCTATTTATGGTAATGAGTTGCTGTTATAGTCAATTTTGGCCAATCATTATGATAGTTTTGTTGTGCTAAAACCTGTTGTGTTGTACCTGCTTGTTGTAGGTTAGCTTCATAACTTATTTTGATCTGATTTTGTTATTTTTTGTATTAAGTTGATGCATGTTTATGCTTGATTTGATGTATTTTTCGTTCTTTGCTTTGATGAACGGTCTTTTAGGTGGCAATGCATGGACGGCTGCCAATTCAGACTTTGATCAGTTTTTGACAATTGATCTGGGAAAAGTGAGGAATGTCACTGGAATAGCAATTCAGGGTCGTCCCCATTCCTCTGAATACGTCATGGAATACGGCATACGGTATGGGACAAATGGCCTTGATTATGCTATATACAAGGAGCCAGGTGGCAATGCCAAAGTGAGTAACCAAATGCATGTGAAGAACCAAATTCTTGGTTTTGGCAAAGATTAATTTGCTTATTATGTAGTAATAAGACTGTTAGATGCCTGCTTCCTTGCTATCTCTTTTAAAAATTGCGTAGCACTTGCAGTTTTTTGCACCTTGTCTTTGAGTTCCATGTCGTGTATTTCAGAACTTCAGCTGAGCAGAAAACATGGTTTTGCAAAACAAGTTTTACAATTATTATTCAGAATGTAAGGAAGTTACTTTTTATTTCAATGCTGAATATTTGTTCCGATCTATTTTTTAAACATTGGTATTTTTCAGAGAAGTTGCACAATACAATAGATACACAATCATTATTAAATCAATGATTGTGGACAAGTATAATAAAAACCCATTAATACTTTTGTTAGTGTTATAATCATTTCTGTACGTTTGTGCCCAGATAATATATGTAATGAAACCAACGAGTATGTTTCTGCATATGCTTTACAAGAACAACTTAAATTGCTTGTGTGTAGCTGAATTGATTCTGTCAAATGAACTCCTTACCTTTAACAAAGGAATTGGTTGCTGGGATTGTATTTCAATGAAGGAGAGCTGTTTACACTAACCTTTCTGTTCTTTCGTACTAATTTTATAACTTCCTTTGACTTCTTTATGTATTAACCACTATTCTGTCTTTCATTCTTGACTTTCTACCCATTTCAGGTGGTTCTGCATGGTCTCCTAAGGAAAATACTTATAATCAAAAGTTAAAAATTAATCTGTACGAGAGAAAATTAATTTATTCTATAGGAACTCAGGGACGTGCTAATACACAAGAATATGTTATGGAATACAATGTGGAGTATTCGGACGACGGAGAGGGATGGAGACCGTACCCTAGCTCATCCTTGGGAGATGTAGAGGTATCTCAGGTTTTCATTTCATAAGAATAGATAGTTTGCTCATTTTCAATTAACGTAAGGGTGGGAGGTTGAAAAATTTTCTTGTCTCGCTGAAATCTTGGAGACAGGTTGATTATGGTAGGGAAACACAATCGTGATTATGGTTTGTTGAAATGCTTTCACATCAATCCAAAAACACTTCCTCAAACAACATTTTAAAGCTCTATTTGATGCACACCTTTCATCTAAGTGTATGCTGTACTTGAAGAGTATCTATTGACTAGAAAATATCTAAAAATACTCGAAGCATGACCTTAAATAATTTTTAAATAAATTTTAAAAAAACTTTAATACCTGGATGCAATTTCATTTAAAAGCTCTAGTCTTGTTTAAATATTTGAACATAATAAAGGATAAGTCCTATCTGGTGCAAATGTGTAATATTTTTATTAGGAAATGGTGTAATATTTTTAAATCTTTTTTTTTTTTTAATTATTATTTCATGTTTAAAAGTATTTTCAATATTCAAGTTAACTGAATAATTGATGTTGGCCATATAAATGGTCAAAAGATGTGCACGTCGAATATGGTTTTAAACGTTTTTTTGTGAAAGCGTTTTAGTTGTTGAGAAAGTGTTGCAATAGAAGTTTGGTCTGAAGGATTATGATTGTATTAACCAGTTATAATGCATTAATTCATACAATATTCTTTCCAAGAGATTGATGAAGCAATGTCATTGTGCCTCCTCTTAGGTGGTTTTGAGTAGTTTTCTTTTATCTGTATACATAACGGATGAGAATGGTTTTGGAACATGTATAGCTAAATAAAGTTGAAAGATAGAAAAATACGTCATTTTATTTCATTGTTTCTTCCTGTTGCGCCTGTTAGTAATTTCACCTTGTAGCACTTGCCTACTGCGTTTATGGGTGTTCCTCAAGCGCACTATGAAATTATGTATTTTGTGTTTCAATCAACATTCTGCTATGCCACGAATGAACTAATTTTCTGCAAATTTCTCCTCTTCTAACAAACACATTAGTAATTGTTCTTTTACTCATATATCTGGTGGTGATGGTGCTTGAGGAATTGGGAGGTTTGTAATTGGTGCTTTATTTGGTTCTGTTATACCTCTTTCTGTTTTCTATTGTGGGGATTTTACTTGCGGAATTTTAAACAATATTAATAATAACAAATTGAAGAAGTAGCAAAACCTATTCTGAGAATGTCATGTAATCTTCCGCTTCCCAGATGTTCAAAGGAAACAATAATGGGAATACTGAAAGGAGAAATCAGTTTGATGTGCCAATTATTGCTCAGTGGATTCAAATTAACCCAACGAGGTGGCATGATCGTATTTCACTTCGTGTTGAGTTGTATGGCTGTGACTATGGTAAGACATATGATTTGGTTATTACTAATTGGTTTTGACATTTCTCTGTTAAAAAACTGACGTTCTTCTTTCAGTTTCGGACACTTTATATTTCAACGGCACTGCATTGGTGAGGTGGGATCTTTTACGTGATCCTATTTCTGCCTCACGTGAAACAATTAGATTTCGATTTAAAACCACTCTTGCTAATGGAGTGTTAATGTACAGTCGGGGCACACAGGGCGACTATTTTGCCTTGCAGTTACGGGAGAATCGCATGTTGCTAAATGTTGATTTGGGTGAGTGATGAGATGTTTTGAACTTTTCTACTTCAATAGTATTGGGTTTATTATTTTAGGTTTGGTAAAATGCAGGCTTGGTTTAAATCATTGTTTGAACCATATGTTGGTTTGTATTAGTACTTTTTAAAAAATCTGTTCCCTAGGGCAACTATGATTCTAAAGTTGGACACTTAAAAAATTTCTATGCAAAAGTTAATTGGTATCTTTTTAATAAACGCCCCTTTTTTACCAACCCTGCATTTATCAACAATAATTGATGTTATTTTGAGTTCGGTAAAATGTGTGGTACTTATTTGTACCTTCTTTTCTAACATAGGCTCAGGTCTAATGACTAGTCTTTCTGTGGGAAGTTTACTTGATGACAATTTGTGGCATGATGTGGTTGTTTCACGCCATCACCGAGATATCGTTTTTTCCGTCGATAGAGTTGTGATCAAAGGTAGAATAAAAGGAGAGTTTTCTAAGCTCAATCTGAACAGAGATGTAAGTATTGCCATACTTTTATTTTCTTATAAATTTAACTTTGGTATTTATTTGGTAATTAATCGTGAATATTTTTCTTTCAGTTTTTTATTGGTGGTGTTCCTAACAAACAAGATGGATTAGTAGTAACTCAGAATTTCACGGGTTGTATGGAAAATATTTATTTTAATTCTTCAAATGTTATTCAGAACATCAAGGATGTGGCTCCTTATTCTCTATACGATGAACCCAGTTTATTATATCAGAGGATTGGAGTAGTTTATACTTGTGCGGTAAGAGGATACAATTTTTTTTAACAATAACTGCAAATGTTGCTGGGTAAAGAAACTCAAGTTGACTGAGTATAACCTATTTGTTTTTCACCGCTGTCTTGTAGGAACCTCCTATAACTCCAGTCACATTTCTAACCAAACAGTCACATGCGAAGCTGAAAGGATATGAAGGAGTTAACTACATGAACGTTTCTTTTGCATTCCGTACATACGAAGAGGATGGATTACTTGTCTATCATAAATTTCTACATGAAGGTCACGTCAAGGTTTGTGCTAAAACTATGACCTAAAAAGTATTGCTGTCATATTATCATTTTAGTTATTACAAATTTTGTTTTGTTGATAGTTGTATCTTGAAGATGGTAAGATTAAAGTGGAGCTTGTGACACCTGGAAATCCCAAAACTTGGTTAGATAATTATGATGATCTATTTAATGATGGTCGATGGCATCGAATAATTATGACTATTAAAACGAATCAGCTAGTTCTGGATGTTGATGAACGACCAATGGTGACAACCCGTCTTCTGTCAATGACTACAGGAACACATTATTTAATTGGAGGTAGGAATTTGAATAACATACTGAAAGTAGATGAGAAGCGTGGGAGTATCTCGCGTGGGATTAATTTCTATCTATCACTTAATTGTATAGTATGTACAGTATTCAGGGACTTGCTTGTCTTGATTGAAAGCACAAGAACATGGCAGTAGATCGCAATGGTTTTGTGATTTATGCATCACTCCTCAGAAAAAGTGAAATCTCTCTTTGCCCTGTGATATATAGATGAAAGTGATGCAAAAATTCCATGCAAAGTTTACCACAAATCAAAGTAAACTTAAATCAATTATAATTGCAATTATTTCATTTAAATGGCCAGTGAAGTGTGTTTTTAAAGCTAAAAAAAACAATAAAAATATGTTACTCTGTTTATTTATGCAGATTTTAGTTATTTATTTCTATACCAACGTCTTTCAAATGGATATTCTAACATGGTAACGGTAATTTCAGTTTCACTTCCTTTTAGTACAGGCATCCCTTAGGTCATGAAAAGACCCTGAAAAGGCCCGAAATTTCCAAATCGCTTTAGGGGCCCCTATAATTACCCTGATTTTTTTTTCCAAGGCTGTAGAAAGGCCAGTTTTTCATACTGAAGCCTGTTTTGCAGTTGTTTCCTGTACAAAAAATGTTTAATGGTGTACATTTAATTTAAATTTGATTTTATTAATTGTACAACAAGTAAATGATAAGTACCGTCATTTACTTTTCTATTTTTATTTTAATTGGAAAGCATGCACTCTCATACACATTGGTTTTAAAAGAGAATACAACTGGCACATCATATATTGAACTCTTCAATTTCAAAAAATTATTCAAAATCAAGAAGGAAATTCATGGTATGTCAAATTTTAAATTTTTAATACTTTTGCTTTATAGTTTTGATTTACATGCTCTATTTCATTCATTTTAATGCAGACTCAAAAAGTTGATGTAATTTATATGAAATCGTGGAGCTTAATTATTTTTGTAATGACCTTACTAAATAATTTTTTTAAAGAGCATCATTAACATCAAAACAGTATGATCTGCTTTCAAAATTAGGGAATAGTCTTAGAAACCTGTGAAAAGACTTTAAATTTTAGAGCAGGGTAAGAGTGAGAACCTTATAGTAATGTGGGATATCTTATTAAATTTATCGCAAAGGTATTTCAATGAAGTAACCGTACATAATTGATTTCTATTGCAAATATTTTATTTGTGAACTTAATATCTAAGGGGAAATGTTGACTTTGACTTTGTATAGGTGGATTTGGTTCTACTGGATTTATCGGATGTATGCGATTGATAAGTGTGGATGGGAATTATAAACTACCCTCTGATTGGACTGAACAGGTAACTATCCTTAAATTATCCTTAATTTTTGTTTATTGTATTTGTTGAAAAAGAATACAGAATTTTAAAATTAATTTCAGGAATATTGTTGTAAAAATGAACTTGTTGTTGATTCATGTCAAATGATAGATAGATGTAATCCTAACCCTTGTAAGCACGAGGGAATATGCAAACAAAATTCCAATGAGTTCTTCTGTGATTGTGCTAATACTGGTTATTCTGGTGCAGTTTGCCATACATGTACGTATCCCTTAACACACCCTTTCTTGTGAAGTCTAAATAAATGGGAGAGTGTGCTGCAATGAATAATTGTTCATTCTGAAATTCTTGTAGCTCTTAATCCTCTCTCGTGCTTGGCTTACAAAAACACGAATGCTGTTCACCAGCAGGCTGAAGTCAAAATAGATGTTGATGGTAGTGGACCATTACGGCCTTTCCCAGTTACTTGCAAATTTTATGGTAAGTACTTTTTTATGTAGTTAATATTTGTACTGATATGTGAACTTATGAACTTCAAAACTCTTGTATGCTTAATCATTCCATTGTTGTGGTATTATTAATCATATCTGGTAAAAATCTGAATTTTTATTATCATGCCATCTTTCATAAATTTTTTCCTCTGTAAAAGCAACCTTGCACGCTTCATATCTGAGTAGGATTTCTTTTTATTTTATTTCTTTGTTCAATATCCAAAGAAAAGTTGTAAACCCCTAGACTTATTCTAGATAAAAGTGGGATAATGTGGTGCAGAATATTTAGTTTTTAGATTAATTTTTGTGAGCATGAAGTTGTTTTTAGTAAGACCCGAGTTGTGTTTTTGACATTTGTAACTATTAACTAAAAATTGTGTGTCTGTGTCATGATGTCTGGAATTTGACATGTGAACGTTTGGTTCTTTCCTTCCTTCGCTTGTAGCTGACGGTCGTGTGGTCACAGAAGTGAGTCATTCAAATACTCAGACAACTCCAGTTGATGGCTTTGAGCTTCCCGGGAGCTTTCAGCAGAACATAATGTATGAAGCCAGCATGCAGCAAATGGAAGCTCTCATAAACAGATCTACGTCGTGCCAGCAAAGGTTGCAATACCAGTGTCGACAGTCGAGGCTATTCAATGCAAGAGGTATGTTTCACATATCAAAAGCATGTGTGTCCTTCAGATTTCATTGTACTGCTACTTTGTATTAACGAGATCTCTAATGAATGAACATTTCTTCGTAGCCAACTCGCAGTTTGAACCTTACTCTTGGTGGGTTTCTCGAAGCAATCAGAAAATGGATTATTGGGCCGGAGCTCTTCCGGGGTCACACAAATGTGCTTGTGGAATTTATGGCACATGTGTTGATCCAACCAAATGGTGTAATTGTGATGCAGGTGAGATCTTCGCAATTTTTTTATTTAAATACAAATTGTACATGGATAAGTGCTTGTTCTAATGAAATAGATTGTTTTTAAGAATACAATTTTTTGTATCTGTAATTTTTAATAATGTCATAATTGTAATTTTGTTGAATCTTTATACCCGTATGACCGAAG
Organism: Laupala kohalensis; assembly: GCA_002313205.1. Classification (NCBI taxonomy): domain Eukaryota; kingdom Metazoa; phylum Arthropoda; class Insecta; order Orthoptera; family Trigonidiidae; genus Laupala; species Laupala kohalensis. The sequence goes on from NNCF01126959.1 coordinate 30,376, forward strand.
CATTGTTTTGTAGGTTTTGAAAGTTGGCAAGAGGACAGCGGGGATATTGCAGAAAAGGAATTTCTCCCCGTTAAACAAGTTCGATTTGGGGACACAGGACATCCGCTGGATGAGAAAGAGGGTCGATACTTGCTAGGTCCTTTGCAATGCCAAGGAGATGGTAATGAGACAGTAGAACCCTGTTTATATATTTGCAATTTCCCCTCTTTAATTTTTTGACCTCTTCAACTTTATTGTTTGTGATCTTACGTTTCACTCTTTGTGTATGTGGTAAAGTGAACTTAAATTTCCCACCATTTGCATTTTTTCTTTGAACACACATGGCACTTGTCGCGATACCTATTAAACAGTTTGTGTTTAAACCTGTCACAAAATTTGATTCTATGAAATTGATATTTTGTTGAATTTATTTAAATACTGTATTTTTAATTTGCTTCAAAAATATGTAAATTACAGTATCAGAATACCTCTGATATTGATATTATTATAGTACTGCAGGGATCCTCTTAATTTTTAAGGAATACAATAATCGTGCCTGTCCATAATGTGGTGCCGTGAACCATTTTCCCCTACTTGCTCCATTTTCATCTTGGAACCTTAAAAATTGTAAATGAGGGCTCTGCTCAATTTAATTATTGTGTTATATACTTTTTGGCGAGTGCTACATCATTATATTTCTTGGTTTGTTTAAGATCTTTTCAACAATGTGGTTACCTTCCGTATTGCTGATGCTTCTATTGATTTGCCTACGTTTGATATTGGTCACAGTGGAGATATTTACTTCGAATTTAAAACTACCGTTGAAAACGCTGTAATAATGCATAGTAAAGGACCGACTGATTATATAAAAATTTCTATTATAGGTAAGTTGATTTACTTTCACAAATTCTAACTGGCATGCTTGTATTTAAATTTGATTAAGTTTCCCTGGTATATCCGTATAACTGGTTTACTGCATTGCATTTGCTAATTGCAGAAAGATAAATAAATAAGTAAACTTTATTGTCGAGAGAGCAGTTACGAACTGACCCTGACCGCGTGGAGGATAATAAACTAATTTATTCTCCGCAAGCAAGCAAGGGACCATCCCATCAATTCCGATCAAGGGTTATTGTGCTCTATCATCCTTACAATTTTTCCTGTGGGAGTTCTGGGACACGCTGTATACATATTGCAGTATCCACAGAAACATAGTAAGGGCATTCATTGAACAGTGAAATATTGGGTTAAGGCTTTTGTTTCCAAGTTCCCTCTTTCGCATCGCTCTCAAGCAACACGACATAGACTGGAGTAGTGTCATCTTGTCGTGTAATTATGAAGTTATTAAAATTTAATTTGAATTTGTAAACAAATTATAAAGAAGGCAGGACATTGTAAAAATGTAAAATAGTGATTTGACCCTACAGTAGAAAATTGTAATGTTTGTCGACATTGTAATTCAAATTGGTTAACTTTGTGGAGATAACTCCTTTTTGGATATTGGATAAGTATGGCAGGAATAATGGATTAATTAAAAAAAAGATATAATTATATCTCATTTAGAAATGAGATATAACAGTTTACGGATTCCATGGTCTTTTTTCCCCCATATCCACAGTCGTCAACCTCAGTCTGTGTCTCGTCTATTCTTTCAGGTGGTGATCAGTTGCAGTTTCAGTACCAAGCAGGCAGTGGACCTCTGGGAGTAAGTGTGGAAACATCGTATCGTCTGGCTGACAACAATTGGCATTCAGTCTCCGTTGAAAGGAATAGGTATAATGCAGAGCCCTTCTTACCTTTTTGGGTTCATTGGGACACAAACAAATTTAACTCTTAGGATGAAATTTTACTGTAAGGAAAAACAGTTAGGATCTTTTCATAGCATAATTATAAAAAAATTAGTGCCAAATGAAGTTAAAGTTAGTGTTTCTGTTATTAAAAATTTGGAATGTTGATAGAAGTAAACTTCATTCTCAGAAAAGCAGTTACTGGCTGCATATGACCATGTGGAGGAAAATAAACTATTTTATTGAGTTTATTTCTTGATATTTATTTGTTGAGTTTATTTCTTCTTGTAAAAAATGTGTTTTATATAAGTCTGTGTTAATTTAAAGAATATAATAGTAAGAAAAGCAATTTAAAATTATGAATATCTAAATTTTTTGAACACTGGGGCAACAAAGTCAAAGGACCAGCACCTGTCAGGTCCATGCATTGTATCTTAGCTGGTATAACGTGTGCTAAAGTTTATTATAGTGAACCATGTTTTCTTTTTTATGCAAGCAGTCATCATCATTGTCATCTCTATTAGCTAATCTACTTCAGATTGATTTGAATACGAGCAGTGTGTTTTTATGTTAAGGGAGAGGAAAGAGGTTTATTTAAGTATGAAAGAGTTCATTAGAACTTATGTATTGTTGAGCATAACTCAATTTTTATTAGGAATACTATCGAGTTTCATAACATATATACCAGAACTTTTGAACTGATAAAACGAAATACTTTGGATAATTTTGTAGGAATTTTCCAAAGTATTTATACGTTTGTATACTATTTGGTTTGTGTTCAGGTCTTGAATTTATGAAAATGCAGATTATTACTGTATTTACCCGAATATAGTCCCTCCCCCCTTATTTTAGGAGGCAAAATTTAGAGAAAAAATGAAGTTGAGTAAAATCAACTTTCTAAAAAGTCTTTCTGTAGGAAAATGCTCTTTCAAAATTCCAAGTGGAATGGTTGGCTCTGGTAAGTATATTCAAAAGAGGTTGAAAAGCTAACTGATGCTGTTCAACTTCTCCTCTTGACATCGTCAGATACACTCGGACTTAGGCTCTACTTCGAATTCTTGTGCTGCTGCTTTATTTCTATGTCTGAGCATTATTTAGAACTCGCAGTTTGATTAGCATCGAAACACCTTCGATCGCCCAACGTTCGTTGTGTCGAAGAAGATCCCGTCTCTCAAAAAAATCATGTGTCACGATCGACGCGGTGACAGCAGTCGGTCATTTCCAGATGACATGGATGGCAGTTCGGTTTCTATTTCGAATGAGCGTCAAATCCCGCCATCATTGATCAATGTTTTTTGTATTACTTTACATATAAGGCTTGTCTTCACTGAATGTTATCACCCACGAAACCTTGAATTAGCAGTTTCCCCGTCCTAAACTCCTAATTTTGGACTTTTATTTTGTTTTTGTTTTTTTGGAGGGGGGGAAGGTGTGACTATATTCGGATAAATACAGTATTTGAATTGTTTGTTTGGTGTGAGTAAGTTACTTTAGGACATTGAGACATGAGTGCAACATTTTCTTGAAGGAAAAGTTCTTATTCTGTTTGCTTACTTACAGGAAGGAAGCTCGTATTTTGGTAGATGGTTCGCAGAAGGCTGAAGTCAGAGAACCCGCTGGTCCAGTGAGAGCTCTTCACCTTGATACAAATTTTGTTGTTGGTACGTGAATGGAAGGTTTATTTCATTTAACTTTTTAAATCGCTTGAAAAGCTTTACATTGGTTTACTGTTTTGAACAATCCCGTATGTGTAGTAGCAGTTTGTTTGTTTTCAGTCATTCTTTTGAAAAATAACATGACACTATTACAATTTTACATTTATTTTACAAAAAATGTAATTAGGAGCGGAAAAATTGCCTTAAGGTGTTTCTCTTGCTAACCGCCTGTTAAATGTTTTTCGATGGATTTTAATCCCAACAGTTGTTATGGATGAGACGACAATGACATCCACTGTTTGGATCCTTAGAATATCCTTTAAACACGGTAATTATTCAATATAACCAGATATAATGTGTATTTCATGGTATTAAATCTGTAATGGAACTATTGGTCATATTTGTCTTGGCTTTTGAATCGTTTTTCAAATTTAAACAAATTGCTTTAACTTCTGCGGATGTGACACCGGAAATGTACTCACACCTCATCTATTTTTACGTACACGTAATTTTGTTCACAGGATCAACTGTTGATTACAGAGATGGTTATGTGGGTTGCATTAGAGCATTACTTCTAAATGGAGACCTGGTTGATCTGGCTGGCAGAGCTAAGAGAGGAATATATGGTAAATTTTATCTTCTTTCTTTAACAGATTTTTTTTTTCCAGTATGTGTTATTAGAACGATGGTGTACGGCATTTTAAAGAAATTCCTCTCGGTAAAGTCTTAAACCTTAACTGCTATCGTTCATTTCTGTAATGTAATTTCTATACTTGGGTCATATCTTGATGTTCAAAGTTTCTTTTTCAAAATGAAAGGAGGATATACTGGGAATTAATGAAAGCAAGGTCCATTATATTTGTGCACTGTTTACTTTGAAAATTGTGTAATTATTTCTTTGAACCCTTTACTGCATTCAAGTAGTAGGGTTTTTGTTGTTGTTCTTCTTCTTTTGCTCGATGACAAGAAGTTAAAATGTTATTCATATTCTTGTTGTGGTGTATCAGTGACGTAGAAAAACACAAAATATTTAAATAAATAATTGAATTATTGTACTGACATGTTTTTATCATGAAGTTATTCAAATAAAATACTAGCCATCAAATGAAGTGCATGCTCTAAAAAAACAGGTTTAATTTCTATAATTAGTTACTGCAGACCAGTGTTCGTACCTGGCAAATAAAAATCGATAAAAAGGTTATTATTGACCCGACCAAGTTTAGGGTGATAAATGTAAAAAAAACAAATCTCACCAAAAACTTCACCTCGCATAACGTGTTTGCAGGAATATTTTGCGAAACCTCTATAAAGCATTATTAATCTCAGCTCTGAAGGCAATCAGACCAAAAAAATTCTGTATGTTGGTCTTGGTATATTGGTCTAGTAGTTGATGCCTATTATGCAAATAGAGTGCTGCCACATTCTATTCTTTTTTACGTTATAAATGAAACACTAATTGGCACATCAATTCTCCAGAGCACTTAGGAGATAAAATTCATCATATTCAAGGAGATGTGGGTATATGCCTCATTACATAACGTACATTTAGACATAATTGTTAGAAGATTTTTGAGCATATATTTCTTAAAGGTTATTTTTATCTTATTCTTAATCTTGGGTTGCTGAGCGTACAATGTCTGGCAATTTTTTACTTATTTTGTCAATACCTCCTTTTTGTTAGTAGTTCATTTTCCATGTGGCTTTCTGAATCAAATGTACACCGAAATATTGTTGAGAATTTCAGGAGAAAAAGAGAAAGTTGTTTTAAAAATCAAATTATTGCAGTTGATTATAATAACACTGATTCTTTCCTCTCTGTCTCTTCTATACTCCCCTTGCTTGCATTAATTTTTCTAATGTTTCTGTTTTGCGTTCTCCCTCAAAGGTGTAACTCCAGGGTGTGTAGGAAAATGCACTAGCTATCCGTGCTTAAACAACGGAACGTGTCACGAACGCTACGATGGATACACCTGTGATTGTAGGTTCACTGCATTCAAAGGACCTATTTGTGCTGATGGTGAGTTGTGTGGATGGTCTGAAAACCTTAACACTCGGTTACATTGTAAATTTTAATCTGTATCTCTCTCTATACACGGCGTTGCCTTGAGGGGCTGGCGGACCGATTCAGTCACCAGTGCAGGAAGATAATAAAAATCTTGGTAAATAATAAAAGAAAGGAACTGAAGTGGATGTTGCTTTTTAATTTTAGGGGATGAATTGGGGTGACATTTCTTTAGTACACTAGCACATTTCGTAAGTATTCTAGCTATACTTTATTCATCACACAACTTTAGGACTGAAGTCTCTTTCTGAACATCTGAAATTTACTGCATTCTACGCAAATAGGGTGATTATCAACATGACAAGCATTGTATTGTACAACACAGTTCTTTTAAAATGTTATTTTAATTCAAGACAGTTTACTCACATCTTAATTCAACCATCAACTGTTCTCTTGATTTATTCTCATTCCTATTTTGTAACATTTTTATCATCATATTAGGTGCTGAGAACCACTAGTACATATGTATTTTCTTTTTGTGATTCCAGTAAATATTTTTCTTCTTTTTTTTATTATGCTCTGTTTCTTGTATTGTTTAAAATGTCCCCAACAACAATATATTTTTGACAAAAAATATGTAAGGACTTGCTATTAAACAAATGTTACTTTGTATTGCTGATAGGTTCTTTTATATCTCGATGTATTTAGTTTTTTCGTTATTAATTTTTATTGTGTCTAAAATAAATGTGTTCTCATATAGAAAATTTTGCAAAAGGTTTTCATATCTTTCTCGCTATGTTTTGTGGATCTGTTATGAAAGATACGTAAAATAATTATTTACAATCTATTTCTCTCTTCTAGAAATTGGTGTGAACATGAGACCTAGTTCTGGAGTGAAGTATGCGTTTGCTGGCAGCTGGAGATCAACTATTGCTGAGAAGATACGTGTCGGATTCACGACAACCAACCCCAAAGGATTTTTATTGGGATTTTTCTCAAACGTGTCTGGAGAGTATTTGACAATCATGGTCTCTAACAGTGGTTAGTACTCAATAGATTCACATCGGTATTTACTGTTTGTAAGAAATTCAAAGTGCTAGTGTTAATAAAGTGGTGCTTTTTTGTACCTAGGACATCTACGTGTAGTTTTTGATTTTGGATTTGAAAGACAAGAATTGATTTACCGTGACAAACTTTTTGGTTATGGCCAGTATCACGACATAAGAATTAGTAGACGAGAATCTGGTTCTATTATGACTATACAGGTATATTAACCATCTTTTTGTGGAACATTATACTTGTATGGAAATTCATTGATCTTATATTTTAATTTGCAGGTTGATAATAATGAACAACAGGAGTTTTCTTTTAGTATTAAAGAGTCTGCTGATGCTCAGTTCAACAACATCCAGTACATGTATATAGGTCGAAATGAATCGATGACAGAAGGTTTTATAGGTTGTGTTTCAAGAGTCGAATTTGATGATATTTATCCATTGAAGCTGCTCTTCCAAGAAAGTGGACCCTCAAATGTGCAGTTTCTTGGTAGTAAGTATTTTGAATTTGACCTAAATAAAATGTGTATAATTGGTTAACATTGGGCTTCAAGTTTTTCCTCTCCATATCTTATGTAAAACACAAGATAAAATTCACACAATTGAATTTATATTTACATAAATTCTAATTGCTGTTACGTTCTTATGCTTCGGAAACTGCGTATGACGACGTGGGGGATAATAAACTTTAAGTTACTTACCGGAAGCAAGTAAGATACCATCAGGCCAATACCAATCAAGGGCCTAAGGGCAGTGACAAATTTTTATATTTATAAAAAAGTTATTTAATAAAAATGTACTGTTATACTTTTATAATTCCAAAATCAATTGTGTTATTGATATATTTATATCTATATTTATTTATTTGTATCTATAGATATAAAAAATTTTGTACACATATTATATGCTGTAAAAATTTGCGATAAGTAAAACAAGAATTATTGACATTTCCATCCATGGAAATTCTGCCGCTACCCGAAGGAAAACCGGAGAAAAAACCATAACCAGGATACATGTAATTACATGTGTTGAAACAGTTGTGTTTGCTTCACAGTTCAACTACTTCGTTATTTCTCAAGACTCGTTGTGGGAGTCCTACCCCGGTTGAGGTTGGGAATAACGACTCCCAAAGCGAGTTGCGTTAGTGAGTGAATGACAAAACTTTTACTGTACTTCTCTCTCTTGTATTGTGTTATTTATTATTAATGTGTGGATACATTACCATATTTACCCGAATATAGTCCCCCACCTTATTTTAGGAGACAAAATTTAGAGAGAGAAAATGAAATTGAATAAAATCAACTTTCTAAAAAGTCTTTATGAAGGGAAATGCTCATTCAAAATTCCACGTAAAACGGTTGACTCTGGTAAGTATAATCAAAAGTACTTTAAAAGCTAACTGGTGTAGTTAAACTTCGCCTCTTGATGTCGCCAGATCCTCATGGACTTCGATTCTACTTCGAATTCTCGAACCACTGCTTTAATTCTGTGTGTCTGAGCATTATTCAGAACTCGCAGTTTCATGTTGGTGTCGAAGCATCTTCGATCGCCCAACTTTCGTTGTGTCGAAGAAGATCCCCATCTCTCGAAAAAATCGTGTGTCACGGTCGGCACGATTCAAATCCTGCCATCATCAATCAATGTTCTTTGTGTTACGTTACATATATGGCTTGTATTCGCTTAACTCGTTATCACTCGTGAAACTTTGAATTAGCAGTTTCCCCGTCTTAAACTCCTAATATGGTTGTCGTCTTCATTGTCTCCAGAATTTTTGGGCAATTTTTTTTTTCTTTTTTTCCGGTAAAAAAGAGGAGACTATATTCGGGTAAATACAGTAGTCACTAATTTTTTTTTTTTTTTTTTTTTTTTTNTTGGTGTTGCAGCTCCTTTAACAGAAGACTTTTGTGGTGTTGAGCCAGTGACCCATCCTCCAAACATTGTTGAAACGAGGCCGCCACCTATTGTTGATGATGATAAACTTGCTGCAATTTATAGACGCACTGACTCTGCGATTTTGGGTGGTAAGTTAATTTATTGTTTTGTTTAATTATTATTATTTTGACGTTCTTCTGTGTGCATATTGATGTATTTATCCCCCTGAGAATTTTACAAAGTTTGTTTTTATATTAGTAAAATAGTCTTTCAAGAAAATATTTGCTCCTTAGTACTTCCCTCTGAGCCCCAACAAAGACAATGAGCTATCTAGATGCATGTGTACAGGAATCGATTGTGAAAAGGAGATCTTATTGTCGTGAAGTAAAATAAGTCGGGAACCTGAAGTAAAGTTGCAACTGTAGAACATTAATTGAGTTTTGTCAGCCACACTTCTCTTATAACCAACATCTCTTCACGAATATTTTAGATATTTTTTCAAAGAATCCAGTCATTGCCCTGTTAACACGAATGAATGTATATCATCATCCCTAACGCTGTTATCTAATTCCATAGGTGTGTTGGCAATTATATTCTTGGCCTTGCTCATAATGGCCATCCTGATTGGTCGATATCTTTCAAGGCACAAGGGCGAATATCTCACTCAGGAGGACAGAGGAGCTGCTAGTGCCTTGGACCCCGATTCAGCGGTTGTGCATTCCACTACAGGACATCAAGTCCAGAAACGAAAGGAATGGTTTATCTGATACAAAGTATCCAACATGAACTTGTTTTTTGTTTTATTTTTTTACAAATTCTCAAAATTTATTTTGTTTTAGTGACAAAGTTGCACTTAATTCTCTCACGCCTCACTTTAGGTAAATTTGCAAGAAATCTTTTAATATTTTGTACATAATTATGTTGGTATTTTAGTTATTCATTTCTATCATAGTACAGAATAGTTCATCTCTGAGAATGGAGATAAAAGATTTATAAGTTACGAATGAATATCTGTTTATTCCAAGATGAACCAGTAGGTGTTACTTTTGTTTTTATTTTAAAAGATTTTTGTTTGTGAGGAGTAAGTTAATAATGGTGTTCTTAATTCTAGCTCCTTTATTTATACCAAATATATTATATTTTTAATAATTTTCTTTCTGTCCCTCAGTGTTAATACTGCCACCAAGTATGCTTGTGAGATTATGGGTAGGAGACACTTGCATGATCTGCTATTAAAGAAATGTTTTTCTTTTTCATACCCAGAGGAGAGTTGAGCATTTTTGCTACCATGAAACATCTGTGATTTTTTGTTGAAAGACATTGCTGTAGTTCATTACAGGTTTGCTATATTTCTGATAAATATTGTTCAACTGCACGAATTGAAGTGCAGGTAAAAATGCAAAAAAGCAAAAAAAAGTCCATTTTTCATCAAAAAATGTTGCTGATTTTCTAAATCAGCATTTTAAAGACTGACAAATATTTACTTAAATGTGCGACATTTGTTGGTGTGAATTTTGCCCCATAGACAAAGTGTCAGTCTCCACTCTTCTGCTTACATTGCCAATGAAGCAACTGGTTCCTGATCTTCCTCTTACTTAGTCTGAATATTCTATTTCTGTCATATTCTTACATATATCCTTGCAACTATTTATATAAAATCATCAAAAAAGATGAAAAAAAAAATTACCTTTCTAATGATGCAATACAGTATTGCAACATCAGTATTATGTCACGAATGCAATGAATGCTTATTGCTCTTAATAAATGCTCTTTCAAAATTATCATTTGAGAAAATTATTCTGACGGTATATTCTGTGGAGTAGTCTTGTATTTAAAACCAACTCATCTTTGCGGCAAGTTCGGTGAGGTGGATTCTTTTAATATGTTAGCCAAACGTTGAACTGAAAACTTGGAATGAGAGAAAGATTGTTGGGGACCGGATACAATTTGTGTATGGTCACGAACGTGCTAAATTGTAACACATGATCCATGAAAAATACTTTGGAGGAATGTTTAATCCTGCCAATTTGTGTACATGGTAATTTGTAAACATGAATTTGTTTAATATGGACGAGTTTGTTCTTGCTGGGTAAGTCAAAATGTTATGTAGTGGTTTTCATATTGTTCACTCATATGTTTCCTTATTACTGGTGGAATTCATAAACAATTATACTTGCATATATTGATTGCTTGGAAGTGGCCTCTGTAAGAATGCAATAGAATTTTTTCCCAGGGGCATTTACTCTTTCCTGGTTTAATTAGTTGATCAAGATCCTAATGATCTGGAAGCTGTACTTTAATTTAGAATAAAGGGTTCTAGAATGGACGACAATGCATATAGTTTTCACTTCGCTTGTCCAAAAACCTTTCTATGAAGAGACATTGTGTACATAGTTTATAAATAGATCTAAATGAATGAATTCTAGAGGAAGTAGTTACAGTAAAATAATATTATTTTGATGAAAATACTCCATTAATTGTATTATTGGGTAAGGAAAATATGTTTAATTACGTTAAGCATTTTTGTTGAATAGTATGTACTGTAGAGAAGTAGTTCAGATTTCGTGCATTGTAGTACATTATAAATGCGATTCTCCATTTTAGTTCGAATAGACATTTATCCACATTTGTATTTTGCAATTTGACCTGGAGTTATTTTATGCATCTGCAGTGAATAAACTTTTTTAAATAAATAACTGTTCTTATTTTACCGTATAACTGTTTGTGCTGCAACAGAGTTTTTCCTCTTTTTCTCGAACCTCACAGACTCTGTCGTCATGCATTTGCTGCCTCGTTGCTCTTGGAATGTTCCAGCATGGATGTGTGAGCCGGCAATGGGGTAGGGTGAGCCAACAGGACAAATTTACAGTCGCTGGTGAAAAGCGAAATGCCTGCTGGGAAGTGTTTAATTTATTGAATAAAAAAATAATACTAAAGTTTTTTTATTGTTGGTTTATGAACCTACGGATACCAATCGCATGTTTGCTGCACAGTCTGTTCTAACTTTGCCCTTGTGGTGGTTGACACTCTTGCATTGCTGCAATACCCAAGGTATCTGGTTAGTCTTTATGCTGGCATTACTTCCACTTACTTGTGCCATGCTCCTTCCTTTCTCTTTTCTGACCTCCCTTGGTCACCTCTTGTTCTTTTCGATCTCGACGCTATTAGGGCTAGAGTATCTTTCATTTTCCTCTTTCCTCCTCTTTTTTTAAACATGTTTTTAGTAAAGTGTTTTTAGATATGTTGGAATATGTGTTTTGAGTTGAAATGCAGGAGGGTTTTTAGTGGGTATGGCTGAGTCTTTCGGCAAGTCCCACACGCGGGGAGAGTCATGTTGGCTCTCCCTGGTGCGTAACTGCATTTTCCCTACCTGTACAAGTTTTAAGGGCTCTAATGACCTCGCTGTTGACGAGCCCTAAAGCCCCACCAAAAAAAAAAAAATAATAATAAATAAACTTTATGCCTCGTCACCCACAGATGTCGTCGCTCACCTTGGCCCAGACAATCAACTAGGTTTTTCTACTTGGAAACTTTTTCTGAATTGTGGATGAATATTTTTAATGAATGATTTAATCAGCATTTTTCTTACAATTTTTTAATACAAACCATCTTTATCGGAGTAGTAACTACTAACAAACAGTTATTGACAATCTAATGATTGCTTCAATTTCAACTAAATTTCGTTTCTGTTTATTGCTTTATTTCATCATCATTTTGCCTTTCCCTTTAAGGTTGCTGCATTTTGAACTTCTGGATTTTCACTTTGCCAGATTTGCCTTGCTTTATGAATGCTCAAGTCTAATTTCAGGTCGTTCTGCCTTTGATTTTTTTAAAACAACTGTTTAAAATTGGGTCTTAAATTACAACCATCCTGTACATTTGCCATTTCCCGAAGAAAAGGGGGTGAGTACAAACTAAGAGCAGACATATTGTACTTTGGATTTTTGGTTGTGGCGGTCCTAAAAATGTGATTCCAGGGAAATAGTAAGTGGTGGTAATAAATTTGTCAAAAAAGCCGTACAAACTGCGTATGACCACGTGGAGGACAATAAACTAATTTACTCTCCGGAGGCAAGCAAGGGATCATCCCATCAATTCCGATCAAGGGCCCTAAGGCATAGGCGGATTCAAAAATTTTAGCAACAATTTGTAGATAAGATAAAAATTAGCTGAGAGTTATAATACTAATGGAATGTCAATATGTTTGTAATTTAACGCAAAGAATTTACTTTTCTTTTTTTTTTTCGTGGGGCTTTAGGGTTCGTCAACATCAAAGGTCATTAGAGCCCATATTTACATATACAAATTATTATTGAACTATAGATTATTCTGAGTATAGTGTTTAAATATAAGAATTGAAACAACACGATTTATTATTACAATAAACTTGCCCCTAGACAAAGCCTAGAGAACCTGTATAAGAAATCCACCTCTACCCGAAGGAAAACCCGGGCCATGATGAGATATATAGATAATTAATATGCATTGTAAATAAATAGATTCTAACCTCAACTTTGTTGGAAATCTGAGAAGACTGTTTTTGCAAACACTGGGATATGTATTGAACTATGTAATTAATAATATAACACTAAGTCTCTGAACAGTTCCTAGGGTAAGTGTAGAATCAATATTTGTTTTAAGAAAATTTATGTTCATTGTCGTTTTGAAAAATCTTTATTGAACTAGTTTTAATTTGTAATGATTGCTGCCAGGTGTATACGACGATGAGCAGGTAATTTTACCCGAGACCTTCGATTGTATGAATGTTCACCATTACACATTCTTCAACTACGTACCATTTCCATCCACGAGACATGGGACTCGTCCCCAAACGAGGGATAAGTGAACTCAGGCGGCACACGATGCTGTTTGCATGTAAGTACCGGTTTAACTCGAACCTGATTGAAGTTATTGCTTATCTTCTCCGTGTGTTGGTAATTGCACAAGATATATATGCATAGTACCGGTTTCACTCATAAGTTGTTTTTTTTGTGGGGTTTTACGGCTCATGTCGACATCAAAGGTCATTGGAGCCCTTAAAACTTGTACAGGTAGGGAAAATGCAGTTACGCACTAGAGAGAACCAACATGACTAATCGAATGATTCAACCCTACCCACTAAAAACCCTCCCGATCTACAACACACCAAAACATATCTCACAACATACATCAAATGGAGGGGGGCACAAAACATGAGAAGAATGAGGAGAATGAAAGATACCCTAGCCCTAATGGCGTCGGGATCGTAACGAACAAGAGGTGACCAAGGAAGGTCAGGAAAGAGAAAGGAAGGAGCATGGCACAAGTAAGTGGAAGTAATGCCATACTCAGCTCGGGGCCCCGTGTTCGCCAAACACGTACTTACTAGATGTATGTCCCCAGGGGGGTCACTCATAAGTGTTAGGGGTTTTATGGATATATTTCTTCCACGTACCTACACATAGAGAAAGAATTGACTTAAAAATGTTACAGATGCAGCGATCTCTGGTGTACATTATCCGTGATACCAGGAAAAGGAAGACGATACTTGGTATCGCCCGCTCTCTCGCACATCCGCTTGGAGTAGAGAAGGGAATGGAGTCGATGTACTACAGACACAGAAATCCCAAACTTAGTTTTCCTCTCCTTCCAACAACGAGTGCTTCAGATCACAAGTGCTTTACTTCCTTGTATATCAGTCTGTAGGGGGAAACGTGAAAACAGCGACGAGGAGTGATGAAATGCCGTACAGTAGTGGGAGACGAACGAGAGAGATCAGTAGTTCAATTACTGTATCACCGACATTTTCATCTGGCTGCATTTACCACACATCTTCTCCGTGTGTAGGTATAAAGAAAAAATATAAGCGTGAGCTTCAATTTAACATTCGTTCCATTGTAATTAGATGAACTGCTCTCGGGCTTATCTTCAAACGTAGTCTATCGTTTCTTTTCTTTCGATAGTACGTGTATTTTGGAGAGAGAGAGAGAGACGGAGAAGAATTTCTCGGTCCAGCTATCTCTCACCCAAGATCTCTCCATCATTTATATTGAAAAGTAACAACACAGTCGTCCATCAGATTTTCTAACTCTTCCTCTTCTGAAATGTCATAGAAGATTTCCCTGACAACATGCATTCATTAAAAAAAATGAATGTACTTCTTTAAAAACCACTTATGCCATCTATAATATTTATTGTATAATTCATTACTAGAAAAAATTGCATTAACATTTTAAAAAGGTGTTCTGAAGCACAAAGAGGCAGTAATGTGTCATTATGTTCAAATAAGCTCAATATAACTTCATGAACACTGTTTGAGGAAGTATATGGTATTTGCAGTTCTCAATGTTAGGCTCGGAAAGAAAGAAATTGGCTTAAAAACTTGAGACATTACTTAGTTGCTGTTGAACGCCTGGAGGCTAGAGAACAATTCAGGCAACTAAACAAATTGTCCTCCACGACTTATTGAATGTATCCTGTGTCGTATATATAACACTGGCGCAATGTCTACATCTTTTGCAAGCCTGAAAACGTGACACACGCTTGCACTGGTGAAACCTGTCCACAAGATATGTGTTACGCTTTCTAATGCCACCTGGAACCTGCTTCTGTATCATTGGTAAGACAATACATTAACAACGGCGTCCTCACACTCTAAGGTCAATTCCTCAGTGAGTAAACTTCAAGAATAGTATCAGCCTTTTCGACCACCCTTGTTCGTCGACATGTTTGTAAATCAAACTATGTATTGTTGTACAGCAGAGTTGATTGGAGCCCTCAGATAAGGAACGTGAGTCCTGTTTTCTCCCTCTTCGAGACGGTCAGTGGCAGATGTGCGAGTATCCGTGACACACTTAACGGTGAGAGGGCAGCACACGTTATTGTATATCTTTTGGCCACCCTGCTTTCAACAGTGTCATTGCAAGGTTTCCTCTGATCTTAGATTCCTCGTTTTAATCTACTATCATGTCCATTGTCATTAGTCAAGACCTGTTTGTCCTCTTGTTTCTATGTCTCGCCTTTCATTCTCACAGTTCGTTGACTCTGCCTTCATCATTATTTATCACACCCGTTATCCATCTTTATTGTGTCATATATCCCTTAAATTTCTCATACTTTTCCGATTTTTTAAATCAATTCTACCTTATATATTGTTCTTTCTTTAGCATATAGGTCGCACTACCAAAACACGCTCCCCGCTGTCTTCTCTCCTTTGCAAGGAGCAAAAATAGTGGACTTGTTATGTCCGCGATTGATCACTCTAGTAGTGATCACGGTGACTCTCCCGCGGAGGGGACCACAGCAAGATCTGTCTTCACAGTCGTCAACAAAAAGAAATCAAAACATCGCAGAAAGAGCAGATAAACTCCAGACCATGGCTCTTCTTTCCTGGAATCGAAATGGCATTCATGTCCGTTCAGATGACCTAAAGCTCTTATTATCTCGTCGTTCTCCTCTAATAGTATGCCTTCAGGAAACACAACTCTTACCAAAACACTCTTTTTGCTCTCGTGGTTATACGTGTTATAGGGTTGACTTAGAAGACGGCCTACGGGCACACGGTAGAGTCGCTGTGTGTGGAGACGCTTCAGTTTATGCCAAGGAATACTCTATATCAAGCGTCTTTCAGACTGTAAGGGTGAGCCTACCATCCCTTACATTTACGGTTTGTAATATTTATATACCCCCTGGGCGGTCATTTGCGAAAAAAGATCTTGCCGGTCTAACGGATCAGTTGTCTTCCCCATTTCTTATCGTCGGGGATTTCAATGCCCATACTTCGATTTGGGACTCTTCACACAACTGCCCAGAGGGTGATATCATTCAAAAATTGTTAGATAGCCGAGATATAGTGCTCCTTAACACGGGCCACTCCACCCACTTCTGTACAGCTTCCCGATCTTTCTCGGTGCTGGATATAGGAATCTGCAGTTCCTCACTTTCCTCAATCTTAGACTGGATAGTTCGTGACGATCTGTATGGGAGAGACCAGTACCCGATTCTTATGCATTTCAACGTCTTTTACCCCTCGGTTTCACGCCACTCACAGTGGATATTGAATGACTGGGATGTGCTTAAATGCAACATCAATTTTCGCGAAGATTCTTTAGCCGATTTGGATGCTTAGGCATCCCATTTCACCGACGTAGTTCTCAAAGACGCCGATGTTGCCATCAATAATCAATCATCATATAATCCAAGGCATTACCCTGTTCCATGGTGGAATTTGGATTGCGCACAGGTGATAAACGCTAGGAAAAAAATTTAAGCAGCTTAACAAGTATCCCACTGTTGAAAATCTCATTGAGTTTAAAAGGTGTATAGCCAGAGCAAAACGAAATATTCGAGAAAGAAATTCGTCCTCCTGGAAGGTTTACATTTCATCTCTTACAAACCGTACTCCATCATCATTCGCATGGCAGAAAGTTCGCAAGATTCAAGGTACATGGTCCTCTTATTCCATCCCTGGCCTCAACGTAATTGCACAGCTTGAAACTTCACCCGAAGTCATCGCTGAGGAAGTTGCATCGCACTACGAAAGAGACTCTAACTCCTCCGGTTTTTCTCGATTTTTCAACAGAAAATTCGCGCGGAAAACTGTTGCTTGGATTTCACCAGTTTCAGAGACGATGAATATACGAATAACATGCCTTTCTCTATGACGGAGCTGACCACTGCCCTTGTGTCTTCGAAAGATAAGACCCTTGGTCCTGATCAAATACATAACGCAATGCTAAAACTTCTTCCTGCATAAAATTCCTTCTGAAGTTATTTAACTGTATTTGGAATGAGCATACCGTCCCTGCTCAATGGCGTGAAACCAGAATTATTCCACTTCCGAAGGAGGGAAAAGATCGTTCTAATCCGTCGCGCTTTAGACCGATTTCTCTGACAAGCTGTGTTTGCAAATTGTTAGAAAGAATGATCAATCGTCGCCTTGTTTGGTCTGTGGAATCGCGAAACCTGACAAATATCCAATGTGGCTTCAGAAAACAGCTGTCAACGCTAGACCACCATGTTGCATTGGCATCTACCATCTCATCAGCATTTCTATTAAGGGGGCCATCTTTTCTGACTTGGAAAAAGCTTATGACACAATCTGGAAGTACGGTATCCTACGCACATTGCACTGGTGGGGATTTCGAGGCTGTCTTCCTCTGTTCCTGGAGAGCTTTTTATCACAACGCTCTTTCCGCGTTCGCCTCGGTACTTATTTATAATCGAATCATCCTTTGGAAATCGGTGTCCCACAGGGCTCAATCTTAAGCGTCACTCTCTTTGCCATAGCCATAAATAGCATTCCGTCAGTGGTTCGAGAACCGGTACATGCGTCTCTCTTCGTTGACGACTTCGCCTAGCAGCATCCCTTTCATCGAGAGGCAACTGTAATTAAACCGTTTATACGAGTGAAGCATGTCTACCGGCTTTAGTTTTTCTGAATCCAAGACATGCTGTATGCATTTCTGTAGGATGATCCAGACCTTTTTCTTGGGGGCCAACGTTTTCTTTTCGTTGACTCCGCAAAATTCATGGGTCTCACATTCGACCGCACACTAACTTGGCGCAATCACATCCGAATGCTACAATCCCGTTGTAATTCTTCCCTGAAGCTCCTTCGCTGCTTAAGTGCATCATCATGGGGCGCAGACAGCTCTTGTCTTCTTTGTCTTTATAGAAGTCTCGTTCGGTCTGTATTAGATTATGGGAGTATTGTATACGCCTCCGCATCACCGTCGACATTCAGGACCCTTAACAGTATCCATAATGAAGAAGTCAGCATTGCAACTGGTGCTTTCCAAACTAGTCGAATAGAATGGTTACTAGTATACGCTGGCGAACCATCTCTTAACAAGAGATGTGATATTCTACTTGGATCTTAAAGTGTGAAACTGATGGGGGTTTCAAATCAACACTAGGCAACAACTACTTTCCCCGAAAATTATTTCATCTTTCGCTGCAAGACCTTCGTTACCCCACCCAGTAAGGGTGTCCGTTTTAAACAACTGCTAGAGGAAAACGTCATCACACTACCTCCTCCAGTGAAATACCCACACTCTCTTACACCACCTTGGTCCTTCATACAACCAACCACCGATTTTCGGGTGTCTACACTTTCAAAGCAAGACACGCCTCCTGCTGTGTACCAACAGCACTTCGGAGAACTAAAAAATATATTTGGATCATATGTTCATATACACTGATGGCTCAGCAATTAATAATTACGTTGGTGCTGCTTTCCACTACCATAGTGCCACACGTATTTTTCGCCTCCATTCCATTTGCAGAGTATACACTGCTGAAAAATTTGCAATACTTGAGGCGCTGATGTTCATCCAGCTATCTTCAATACGGCGTGTGGTTCTCTGTAGTGACTCCATTAGTGCTCTGTGGTCAGTGCCTTCACTGTACACTTCTGACACCCTTACGCTGTCAATTCAGAATCTAATAAGCCATCTAGTATCTAAAAATTTTGAAATAGTCCTTTGTTGGGTTCCTAGGCACGTGGGTATTGTGGGTAATGAAGAATATGATGAGGCAGCGAAGCGGGGAACACAGAGGGCAGTCCTTGACCTTTCAACTGTTCCTACGTCAGATTCAAATTTTGCTATTAGATCATCTCTTCTTGGGACATGGCAAGCCGAATGGCAAACTTGCGACTAAAAGACTCCGTTAAGACTTGGGTGTCATCATCCCGGGCGAACACACGTGAAGAAGTAATCCTTAGACGTCTTCGTATTGGCCACTGCCATCTTACCCATCTTATGCGGGGGAAAAATGAACCGATTTTGATACGTCTTTTTTATTCCTTCAGGAATGTGGCCTCTGGAACCGTATCTGATCTTTCTTCGTTTGTCATTACTCAAATCCATACACGAAATGGAGCTCCTCCCACAAGTTCTCGGGAGGGTTTGGATTTAAATTTCTTTTTTTCCTTTAATTTTCTTTTTTTCTCTAAATTTACTATTTTCTTTGTTTTCGGTTTTTATTACGTTTTAGGAATGTTTTTCCCTCGTTTTCTAAATGTTTTGATATATTCTAATTCAGGAAGGTTTTTTGTGGGTGTGCTTGAGTCATGCGGCGAGTTCCACACGCGGGGAGAGTCATTTTGGCTCTCCTTAGTGCGTAACTGCATTTTCCTTACCTGTACAAAATTTTAGGGCTCTAATGACCTCGATGTCGGCGAGCCGTAAAGCCTCACAAAAAAGAAATCTCCTTCCCAATTCCTTTACCCAAGTCCAACAGCTAGGTAACCTCGCCAAGAGGGCATAAAATAAATAAAGCGATGCGTGTACCTGGGCGCGCATTGCAAGCAACGCGGTGCAGCGTTACACGGAGTAGGACTCGAGTACGTTGTATAGTTTTGGGGGCAGATCCACAAAGTTCAGAGAGGCACGTTCAGCACATTTATGTGCTTTGTCTCAACTCGCGATGTGCCCCTTGACAAGAAGGAGACACATAAACTGTGTTTTCTCTGCGCATGTTGCGTGCGTCAACTTTCCTCAATGTGCTTAGTCCCGGATTGTGTGACCCAAGCTGAAGCAGATGAAAAGTTAGCTACCCGTGTTGCTTTTAAGTAGCTGCCTCGCGGACATCCCTTGATCGTCGAACTCGAAAATCGCGGGGTCCCCAACAAATAACTTGCTGGAACGCGACATTTCCGGTGACAATTTCCTTTGATCATAGATTAGACGGCTCGGGTTTTTCTTCGGATAGTGCCGGATTTTCCTTGTCATTAATCATTTTGTTTCATTAAACTTGAACTTTTTTACTGCACAAATATATTGTGGCAGACCGAATCTTTTAGGGTTATAAATATACTAAAGTTCTGGAATTTACAATTTTGATCTATTTTGAGCGCCTCGACTAATTAATCTCAGGGTTCCACAATATTTCTGGAGTTCGCAATTTTTTATGTGAAGGGAAGGGCCATACAATGGTTCCACTACAGGAAAACGCTATTGACAAATAAATCCATTAAATTTAATCACCATTAGTCTAGTACAATAAAACTCTTCATGCTATTCCCCTCAAAAGAAACACACATAAATGGTAGCCAACGATAACATAAACACTAA
Organism: Laupala kohalensis; assembly: GCA_002313205.1. NCBI lineage: Eukaryota > Metazoa > Arthropoda > Insecta > Orthoptera > Trigonidiidae > Laupala > Laupala kohalensis. Next base: position 50,782 of record NNCF01126959.1, read on the forward strand.
CAAACATTTAAAATCTCTCCCTCAACAAAATAAAGATACACTGAATTTAACATGACTTAATTCTACCAACATTTA
>NNCF01126959.1:54148-97228 GCA_002313205.1 Laupala kohalensis
CTCATCTCAAACATTGCTAGATCAGATTATCGTCAACAATGGAATCTCGTATCTTTCTGAAGTGTTTATCGCCGGATACAGCGATCACCTTGCTCAAGTATTGACTATCAAAGATAAACTAAAACCACTGAAAATCCTTTACAAGTTTTTTAGAGAATTTAATGACGCAAATCTCTCCATATTTATAAATTATTTGCGTGAGGAAACTTGGATATATGTTTACAACAGCAAAATCACCGACGACAAATTCAATGTATGTATCTCAATATTTTTAAAACATTACAACTCTAGCTTTCCCATTAAACACAAGATTTTTAACACAAAAAATAAAATGATGGATCACTGAAGAGATAAGAATTTCTTCAAAAAAACAATATCTTAACACTTCCCTGCATTTATATTTATGAAACGGTCGTGTTTGTTAAGACCGAATTACTGAAGTGCCACCCTTGCTTCATACGAAACAGTCTCGTTCACGAACACAATACTCGCAATAGTAATAATATTCATCGGCCTAGAGAGTCAACCACTCTTTGCCAAAAAGGACCTTATCATTCGGGAATCGTTCTATATAATTCCCTGCCCAAGAATATAAAAGACATTATGAAATTGAATATCTTCAAATCCTCGGTTAAAAACTACCTCCTGCACCAGTGCTTCTACAATGCAAAGGAATTTATTGATTTTAATGAAAGTTAAGTCAGTCTTGGACTTTATCACCCCATTGCAAATTTCAGCAAAAATTCCTAGATAAGATAATAAATTGTGATTTTACTGCTAGTTCAATTCTTATGATTTATAAACATTATATTCGGGGTAATATATAGTTCGATAATAATTCGTACATGTGAAATAACTTTTTTGTGTTAAATTACAAACTTGTTCATGTTGTATTAGTATTATAACACATTGTTAACTTTCTATCTTATCTAGGAATTGGCTGAATTTTTTCAATTCGCCTCTGCCTTTGGGCACTGGATCGGAATTGATGGAATACGTACCTTGCTTGCTTCCGGAGAGTAAATTAGTTTATTGTCCCTCACGTGGTCATCTGCATTTTGAGAATACATTTATTTATTTTATTTATTTATATTCCGCGGTTTCGTTAGACTCGCGAATGGGTAGAAAGACATGCATGTGATCTCGAATAATAAACATGTGACAATAATAAAGTTTATTGTCAAAAAGGCAGTTACAAAAAGGCAGTTTTTTTTACTTATCTTCAATCTTCGCGCTGAACGATCCTGAGATTACAGACTCCATGAAGTAAAATGTTTCTTCCTTAACCCGATAGAGTGGTCTGATACACCTCGGAGTTTTCATTGCATTGTATGTTACTGGTTTGACTCTTGACTTGGTGTGTTTTGATTCTAGCCAATTTTATGTTCATTAATTACTTTCTGTATAGTTTTCATAGGTTGTTTCAGATGTAGTGCCAAGCACTGCGATTAAAAAGGATATTGTACTTCGATTAAAGAAAACATCACACTATTATTATTGTAAAAACAACTGTGTGGAATTAGAAACATTTCTTGGCGTTCAACCTGACATTTGTTTGTAATTCGTCATGTCTATTGAAATCGAATCTGCTGAGTGAGAATTTTTTTTTTCATAATATTTAAGTGTTTCACCTAGTTTTTGGATCCTGGTCTCACCTGTTTCCTTTTTTTTAGTGTTATTCGATTGATACAACAATATTTAAAAGAATCTAACCTCTTGAGGACTTTACAAATTTTACAGGTAAATTTTGGTACAGTGATAGTTCTATTATTAATAGCCAGCCAGATTTATTATGTGTGAAATTGGTTTTAGGATGAAACTGGAGTCTCCCTTAACACTGTAGATAGTGTTGAAGGATTTGTGGCAGATATTAATAATGGCCATTGGGATACAGTTCTCAAAGCTATTCAGTCCCTCAAGTTGCCTGACAGGAAGCTGATAGATTTATATGAACAAGTGAGTGGTAGTGTGTTTTTTACGAGCTAAGATGATTACCTCCTAGAAAATTCATATTATAATGATTTGTTTATCTCCAGGTTGTTCTTGAACTTATTGAGTTGAGAGAATTAGGAGCAGCTAGATCTTTGTTGAGACAAACTGATCCAATGATTATGATGAAACAACAAGAACCTGAAAGATACATTCATTTAGGTATTTCACTGCATTTTTGACAATAAAGTTTATTTATTTAGGTACAAGTGCTTAAAATATTTTATACTTTGGATGAAGTTTTGTTCAGCATTTTAACTTTATGCTTGGTTTTCAGATAATTTATTGGAGAGGTCATATTTTGATCCTCGTGAAGCCTATCCTGATGGTAGTACTAAAGAAAAACGCCGTGCTGCAATTGCTCAGGCCTTAGCAGGCGAGGTGTCGGTGGTACCTTCCTCGCGTCTTCTAGCTTTGTTGGGACAGTCTCTGAAATGGCAACAGCATCAGGGACTTTTGCCTCCTGGTAAAATTTGGATACTTAAAGCATATTTATTTCACTATTTCTTATTTGTTGTTAAATTAGTAAATTAAGGACCATTTAACATTATGGTAGAATCCTTACCTTTCTCTTAGCATATCCTTCCATGAGTTCTGCTACCATCACCATTGCCTCCATTTTTACCCTTCAATTTTATTAAAATGAAATTGCTGGGACTAACAAACCTAACAACACTGACTGGTTGAATAATTGTTTATAATTGTTCGTATAATATAAGTTGAAATTATCATACCCCATACTACTACTACAGTTGGTGGCAGAAAGAGGAAAATATTGCAGAACTATTTTTTTAAATAATTGCTGTAAAAGTAAGAGCGATGAATAAAACTAAAAAATTGCAGAATCACAATAAGATTTTTAGTACTACGGCAGTTTTGTAGTAATATAGTAATAGGTTTTTCAATCCTTTTTCCCCCCATTCTGTTATATTTGGCTGAAATTAAAATATTATTGTAATTTTTTAATGTATCTTTTGCAAAATTTTGTTAGAAAATAATATATATTATATATTTTATTGACCATCTTACTTCAGAATACAAAATTACACAATGAAGGACACATAGGAGGCATATATAAGCCCGGACATGGGTTGGTGAAAATATTAATTGTATCTTCATGCTTGTGCCCAAGTTCAACAAAGTTGATATGACTATTGCTTACTAGGTCTCAACATAATCCTCAGTTACAACTATGAGCTTACACACTGTTTCATTGTGTCAAATTTTATTGTGTGAGTATAGTTATCTTGTACTGTGTAAATTAGGTGAATTAATTATGTTTTTTTTTGTGGAGTGTGTACACTCAAATAATGGTTAATTTAATCACAGACTCATCTTGGAGGTAAATACATTTGACCTTTACTTTTTACAGAATGACAAGTAATTCTTGGTTTGTTTGTTTCAAAGCGACGATTTGAATGTTTTTCTTTTATATTGAGAATGTTGCTCATAGAATTGTGTGTGGTTGATAGGTACAACTATTGATTTATTCCGTGGTAAGGCTGCCATGAGAGATCAAGAAGAAGAGAAATACCCAACTCAGCTTTCTAAACAAATCAAATTTGGTCAGAAATCTCATGTGGAATGCGCCAGATTCTCTCCCGATGGCCAGTATTTGGTCACTGGATCAGTTGATGGGTTTATAGAAGTGTGGAATTTTACCACTGGTAAAATTAGAAAGGATTTAAAATATCAGGCTCAAGTAAGTAATGAACTGTATTTCAAGTTTGTATGAAATAGTTTATTTTGAAGCAGTTTTGCAATGTGACCCTCTGCTGTTAAAATCCATACACTCAATTTTTTAATATTTCCATGGATGCTGCTAATAGGCACATCGCCTCTAACTTAACACTTGAACTGGTCTTGTTTGTGTGAGATTGGTATGATGATTAGTATTTGTCAGTTGCTCTTGTACCTGCAAGAGAAAACGCATGATCATGTGAACAGCCACCCGGGCGTTGAGTGGCGGTCAAGTTTGTGTTATATAATTTATTTATATTTGTTATATGGACTACAGTCCAATTTACAAAATCAAATACTGAAACAGTTTTAAGTCGTTGAATTGAATGTACAGTGAAACTTCTCTATAACAGACATTCCCGGTACAATATAATTTGTCTGCTGTTGAGTAGTGTACAAACATAAATCATCATATTCAGTTAAAAAAGTGAATGTTCTCTATCCAAATTAGGACGGAAGGAGAGGTTTCTTAGACTAAATTAATCTTGTACGGAAAAGATAATTTTTTCTTGAACATTCTTAATTTACTTTGTTTTCTTCTGTGATCTGTGTAGAACTACTCCGTAAGTGAAAACACCTCAATGTTCGAACATGATCGATGATCTCAGTACTTCCTCTTTCTTCATTGCTGGTTTGTCAACAGTTTCTTTCCTTTGTAGCAGAATGCAATGGATTCTAATTTGTGTTTTGTTGTTGGTTGTAATCTTGATATTCGTTGGTTAAGTCTTCTTCGAATATGCATTTGAAATCAAAAGTACGGAATGCCGTTTGAACCTCTGTGGAAATGGAAGCCTTCTGTGCTTGCAGTGAAAGAAAAGTGGAGCCTCAAGATCACGTGAAAGTCGAGGAGCTAATGTCAGTATTGTGAGATTGACGCCTCTTCTTCTCTCATAAGTATTTGGGCGTTTTACTCGTGTCGGGGGAATCTTAGCATGTGTACATTCAGATGCTGACACCTACATCAGCTGATTCATAGCACCGGCAATAATTGATCTTCAGACTGTGACAGACAGCGGGCTTGATTCTAACCTTTGGCTGAAAGAACACTGCCTGAAGTTAGCTTTTCAGCGGGTTATAGCAGTCTTTGATTGGGTCAACCAACGCCAAGTCAACCCCTGAAACGGACACAAGTCTACACTGCGCTTTTGCTCCATTGGTTAAACCTCATTGCTTTTCTTTTTCTGCGAACACCTTACATGATGAAGGGTTTGAGGGAGAATGTTGCAAGGGATGGAGCTATATTTTTGCATTCCATCTGTTATCAGTAGTCTTTAGAAAATAGAAAAGGCTGGGTCCGTTATGGAGAGAATCCACTTCTGTGAAGTTTGGAGTAGGAACTTCCAAAGTACTATAGGAATGTGATGAAAATGTAAAAATATGCACTGCAGAGAAATGTCCATTGTTGGGAAGTGTCTGATAAGAGAAGCAATTATGGCTTCCGAGACAAAAAGCAATTCTAAAGCAACAGTTAAATTGATCCAGGAGACTGACCAGTAGCCAGATAATTTTTTTTTTTACTTTGTGGGTGCATGTAATTTATTTCAATAAAAATTTAGTGATCAGTCAACCCACTTCAAATTGCCCAATATATACAAATTTATTACTTAACATTTTCATTGAGTGTTGACTATGTCTTGATGGTGATGAAAAGTATAAAATTTCCCTTCCTTGTAGATTTTTGCTATCCTCTTTAATATGTCACACTGCAAACTCTAGAGTATACGGTGGTTTGCAGAATATTCTATAACATTGTCAATTTGAAAGATAAAAATAAATAAAAAGTCACTGTTTGGCATAAAATGCTCTAAGTTGTTCATTATGTTTCAGTGAAAACTAGACAAAAGTGAAATGTCGTTTTTTGGAGTCAATTACAATTTTGAGTTTTAGTGTATTGTTGTAGTGAGAGTAAAGGTCTGACATTTATCAAGATGTTTTAGTTAATTTTACGTAAGATAAAATTTCCAGTTGTAGCTCAATAATTCTATGAATTTTCTGTTAAAATGAGCTTTTGTTAGCTGCAATGTTTTCTATTTGTTTATCCAGGACAACTTCATGATGATGGAGGAAGCCGTTTTGTGCATGGCTTTCAGCAGAGATTCTGAAATGTTGGCCTCTGGGTCTCAAGAAGGCAAAATTAAAATTTGGCGAATTCAAACGGGTCAGTGTCTGCGGCGTTTTGTAAAGGCCCATGCTAAAGGAGTGACGTGTCTGCAGTTCTCCAGAGATAACAGTCAAGTGCTTAGTGCATCATTTGATGCCACCATTCGGTGAGCAATCTTTTCTTTTCAATCATCCACAATGTGATGGTTTTTAATTCATTTCTTTTTTCATGGTGTCTTACGAATAGAATTCCTAGTGACTATTTAAAGTAAAAATGCTTTCAATGTTTTCTTTAGCGGTAGTTATTTCAAAACTATTTTCTATTGATTGGTGTTCAATTAGCTGTTTTTTTACATTTTAGAATTCATGGTCTAAAATCCGGTAAAACTCTCAAGGAATTCCGAGGTCATGGCTCTTTTGTAAATGAAGTTGTCTTCACTACTGATGGACACAATATTCTCAGGTAGGATATGTTTCCTTGGCTAGATTTATGTATTGCTGGTTACTATTCAGCTATTTACATGCTATTCTGCTGCAAAGTGTTACATGACATTACGATATGCCATTTGGTTTTAAATGTTATGTTATATCTAGAATTGACAGTTTCAACTTTAAATTGTTATTTAGATTTGTTGGTTATATGCATTTCAGGAAATATTTTTTATCATCTCATCTCATTGACCTCATTAAATGACATGTACTGTCGTTTTTAGATTCCATTATGTTTTTGTTGCTGATTTTAGTGCGTCTTCTGACGGGACTGTTAAAGTCTGGAGCATAAAGTCTACAGAGTGTACAAACACTTTCAAGTCCTTGGGGGCAGCAGACATCACTGTCAACAGCATTCACTTGCTTCCGAAGAACCCTGAGCATTTTGTTGTATGCAATCGTTCAAACACTGTAGTTATAATGAACATGCAAGGCCAGGTAAATTAATTGCGTTGAATTCTATGTGCTTCACAATCCCTTCTGTTGAAGGTGTGTGTAATATTTGTTGTATTTTGTGTTTCTAGATAGTCAGATCGTTTTCCAGTGGAAAGAGAGAAGGGGGCGACTTTGTTTGCGCTACTTTGTCTCCTAGAGGGGAGTGGATATATTGCGTTGGGGAAGATTTAGTGTTGTATTGTTTCTCTACAGCATCTGGGAAACTGGAACGAACTTTAAATGTGAGTAATTAATTGTATTGATTTGTCTAGTTTCTCAGTTATTCTTCCCTTGCGCTCTGTGTATGATTTGTTATTTTAGAATTGTTTGTGAGGAATTTAGATATTGAGAGGTGGGAATGTGATCTATTGGGAATTGTGAAGTTGAATGAAGAACCTGGCAGACATTTAAATTTTGTTAGTATTTTGTACACAAATTATGTGGATTATTTAATTGCCCGTTAATTTTCACAGGTCCACGAGAAGGAAGTCATAGGAGTGTCGCACCATCCACATCAGAATTTATTGTGTACGTACAGTGAGGATGGTTTGCTGCGATTGTGGAAACCATAGATTGGTAGTATGCATTTTCTTTTGATGGATATGTTTATAATGTGCTGACGAGTGCTATGTACAATCATCCGCAGTGGAAGCTTGTCTTCCGGAGCTGTATGAAACTTCAATACTTACGATTCCATTGAATTGTAATGTTATTCATGTTCTTGTTTTGTTCAAAAGAATGACATTCTTTTACCGTTCTTTCTGGTATTTACTGTATTAAGCTTGTGGTAATATACCATTCTGATTAATTTTAAACTTTGTGAATTTTTGTAAATACATGTAATTCTCCTAAATTGTGTTGTAAAAATTTGTGATAGTATTTTTGTGACTTCTTGCAAACCTTTACCTTTGTCTGTGTTGAGTTTTTCCACAGATTCTTGTCATTTTAAGTATGGCCTTACAATGTACTAAGTAATCCACTGGCGGTTTGGTAAGAAGTTAATCTACTGGGGCGTCTATGATAAATAAAAGATAAATTATATATGGAACCCTTGTGTGTGTGTGTGTGTGTGTGTGTGTATCCAGTGTACAAAAGGTCGTGTAGTTTTGATTTTTTAGAACATTTCTTTTGCCAGGGCCCTAACTTAAGACCCAGATTTTCAACCTTGGCATGTCACTGTGAAGTAACTGTCTTATTACTGCAATGTTAGATTGTGATAAGTCCCAAGAAACAATACTGTATACTTCTTTGAGATACTTAGAATATAAATTATTAAATGAAGTATACTTAAAAACATAATTTACAGTAATATTTGTGTAATTAAAAAAATGTCCACAAATTTATTTGACTATGTCTCATACTACAAATTTCTTATTATTCATACTACAAATATCGAGATGTTCTGTTATTTTAGATAATTTGGTATACTTTTAATTTTCCTTGCAAATTTTTTGTATTAGGAGCTGTTGTTTAGAAGTTATTTAGCAATATTGGACATAAATTGCCAGCTTTCACATACTTTGCAAAAATTAATCATTTTTTTAAAGCTGCTCCTTGATAATGTCACCAACAATTCTCATTCAAGAACCATATTTTTTTTAATGTGTTCAAGTAAACAAAAGGAAAGCATATTTTTTTCTGATGAAAAAGTAGACACAAATAAGATACTAAAAAATCAATTAATATACTCATTCCACCTTGGACGTTCATCAAAATCACACTGAAGTTCAGCACTACTTACTCTTTATTTACCCATTTTCCATAAGTATATCTAAAGATCTAAATTAACAGGCTGACTGCTTGTCCTATTTGCATGAGCTATATATTGTTTTGTCTATATTCAACAATAGTTTAATTATAGAAAACCAGGAATTTATGTAATTTTCAATTTTGCGATTGGTATCCCCCTCATTCTCTAGTCATGTCTTTTTAGCTGATGTAGTCACTGTGTCACGAGTACATTTGATGGGAAAGTTCATTCAATTTCCACAGGGTCCCGAGCTGAGTCTGGCATTACTTCCACTTACTTGTGCAAGGCTCCTTCCTTTCTCTTTCCTCACCTTCTTTGGTCACCTTTTGTTCTTTTCGATCCCGACGCTACTAGAGCTAGGGCATCTTTCATTTTCCTCATTTTTTGTCCTCTTATGTTTTGGTGTGTTGTAGATCAGGAGGGTTTTCAGCGGGTAGTATTGAGTCATTGGCTCTCCCTAGTGCATAACTGCATTGTCCCTACCTCTACAAGTTGTCAGGGCTCCGATGACCTTTGATGTTGATGAGCCGTAAAGCCCCACAAAAAAACAAAAATCATTCAATTTCCTCCCGAGTGTCTGCAAAATGCAGTTCATTTGTTCTGGGATGAGGATGGGTGGAAGAGTAAGAGAACCGGGGCAGGGGAGGGGTGGCGGGGTTTAATATGTATGTACGTAACATCACAGATGACTGGAGATGCCCAACAGGGAGGGGACAAGATGTTGCCCAAGCGAGACAAAGGGAGGCTGTGTTTGAGGGATCATTGCACAACTTGAACTGGGGAACGGAAAGGAAGTGAAGTTGTTGGTTTCAAGAGAGGAGACGAGTCCCTAAAGTGTGACACGGAGAAAAATTGAAATATGAGGTACATACATGTAGTGTCCCACCTCTATAAATCGAACCTCAATCAATTTATTTCATTATTGAACTTGCAAACCACGTTCCACTTTATTTTACCTGTATATTTCGAAGTTCCAATAGCAAAATCTTAGATAATTCGAATTACCTTGTCCATGGAATGAGTACTTGAACCTTTATATACCGAAGTTATTGAATGTGATGACGAATTTTGAAGTTGAAATTTGCAACCCCCACCCTGCTGCCTGCTATTGTTGCGGTCACATTATCGCGTTATTTTGGAGTTATAAATTAATTACACTACATCTTTGTTAAATATCTGTTCTATTAGAACTAATAAGGACTATTAAAAGTTGCTTGTTTTTCTCTAGATAGATTGATAAGTAGCTGAGTAGTTCTCTCCTTTTCTTAGAAAGGGGTGGGCAAAATAATGATAAATATAGGACTGCTTTTGAGTCCTTTGATTGTAATTGATGGGATTGTCCCTTGCTCGCTTTGAGAGTAAATTAGTTTACTGTCCTCCGTGTGGTCATATGCTGTTTTTAATTGCTTTGTGTGTTAATATAATAGAAAATTTCTTCAAATTCATTTCAAAAGAATTCAAGGTATCTCACCCCATTTATTTATTAACAGACTTTTATATTTTATTTGGCAAAAATTTTTGCATCTCGTATCTACATCTCTTTGTTTTCAGTTTCTCCAAAACTGAATTCTCCATCTGTTTAGTAAATGTACTTTGGAAATTGATTTTTGTAATCCTCGTTATTGAATCATAATATGATAATGCATCAGAGATATTATTTCATGCACTTTAACTAACATTCAAGGGAAAAATCACTTTCAGACCACTATTTTTACTAACAATACTAACTGTGCTCAAAATTAAAAGAAAATCCTAGATGCCCATTTTGAAAACTTATTTAAAATTGTATTCCATTTCTGAAATGAAGTGGCCTTTAAATTCAAAGTTCTAGAGAATTGAAAGCACACGCATAAAATAGAAGCAGAAACTGTTCTAAGTATGGAATTGACTGTACTAAAGACCGTTGCCCAAAGACAAGGAACCTATAAATGAAGGGAGCTCAAAAACTGACATTTCTATCAATATCTCAGTCAAAAATTTTCAAATAATTTATTGCAAAAATTAGTTGAAAACTGAATATGTCCTAATGAAGGACAATAAGTTTGGTGTATGATGAAGAGCACCCTTCATAGGCAAATTTGCCTTTCTGCAAAATTAAACCACACAGAATAAGGGGACTTTTTCTTTCGTCTTCCCAGAGGCAGATCCACAATTTGATTCTGGCAGGGGTCCGTAACGAGAAAAACCATGCTGTGCCTCTGGGAGTTCTTGAAACTGCAATTTATGACACTCGTATACATAAATAACTCTAACTTAAATTACGGGTTATATGAATAATCCTGAAAATTTCATTTTTGAAATAATTCATGTTTTTAGCCAAATTTTTACTTTGTGTGATTCTCCTAATAGGCCTATTAACTGCTCCAAATTTACTCAATAAAATTTCAACAGTAATTTACAAATGTGCAGACAGAGGAAGACAATTTTGCATAAGTACCTGAGAATTTCAATTTTCGATGGGAAACTTTTTGAGACAAGATTCAATATCTCGTTACCAATAATGTTTCCAATCATTCATGACTGTCTTATCTCATGTCTTAAGGGATGTTTGATGTATTTGTAATAATTGTAAAATTTAGCAACAACAAAAAAATGACAGATTTTCATTTTTCAATAACTTTTGTATTTACTATTTGAATTCAATGTAGTAAGTCTCCAATTGTAGGTTTATTCATTATCCTCAAATCTTGTGCACTTCATTTTTCTCTGCGACCAATTGTTTTTCTAATATATTAGAAAAACTATTTATACAATTTTCTTGTTTAAATAAGTGTGTGGTGTTTTTTATGAAACTAAATATAACAGGCTGTTTTTATCAGTCTCAAGACATTTCAGAAATAACATTGCTTCTTAATTAATTCTCTTTCAATTTCGAAACTACACATGGCCTGGGCTAATGTTCATGTTCCCATGTATGAGTGGAAATCTCTAAAAGCTAAGTATATTTGTCCTATGAAGAGTCGTGTTTTTACACAGACTTTATTAGTTTGCTAGATATTTTCGATGAACGTACTGAATTTTTTTCGAATCAGAAATAAACTTTCCGTTACTATTTGCATCCCTTTTGGGTGGGGTACGTACCACCCCACCCCCCCTTGGGTCTGCAACTGCATCTTCCTAATTTCTGGAACCTCATTCCTCCCAAGATAATTTTTTCACATACTATATTCCTAAAAGGACTCGTGAGAACCGTGGAATGTATACCCCGATATTTCTACAAAGAAGTGGATATCTGTCTCAACCAAACAATAGCGGGGACGTATTCAGATTTTTCACAGTACACTAACAGGCATCGAACATCTCGGTCTTCTAGACCCCTAACTACTATGTAAACAAGGCGATAATTTTTTTTCTTCTTCTAGAACTTTTTTTAAAATGAAAGCTGATCAATACTTCAAAGGCATCTGTATTTTACTTAAGATCTTTTCTTTTTTTTCACATCATTTTCTTTATTTGTTAACTTATATGCAGGAATTATTTCAAGTGTAACGTGTCAAGTACATGTATCAGTCTGAAAAAAAAAGTGAATAATAACACTGTTGCAGATAAGCGTTTTCAGTAAACATATGAGCGGTGATGCCGTGAGTGACTGACGCATACATCTTGCGTAGCAAAAATGTTCAAGACTTTGCTTTTGGATACAATATTGCTTTCATATTGTCTGTCCTGTAAGGAAGGGGTTTTTCAAAGTCATATTTTATTAACCGATTTAAGTGTCGTCTCACTGTTTGATAATACTGATACCTAGAAGCAGGTTCATTATTTTTTTGATATTTCATTTCTTAATAGGTGCAAAGAGTTAGAAATGTTTTCGTACTTTTGTCATTTGAGCTAATGGCACGATATATTTTTGCACTATGACACGATGTAATTAGGTCATCAACTCAATTTTGTAAATAAATGTTGCTAAATCTAAAATCTAAAAATCAATATTTTACTTTTTGAAATTTTGACAGGGTGTTCCCGATGTATTTTAGATGAGTATGAAGGAATGATTTTTTTATTTTCAATTTAAAGGGAAATAAAAGCGTTTTCTGAATTTTTTGCTATGCATCACAAATAATTTAGATATGAGGATATTTGTATGAAGTGTTTATTTTTAATAAGCTAAATTACAACAAAGGATAAACTAACAACAAAAGCTCCCGTGCAAAACCAGGAAGGGTCAGATGGTTAAAAGTAAATAAGCAAATAGTTTGCAATGATTTATTTTGCTAGCTATGATTACACAAGGAGAACATGATATTTGAAACTGACTGCACCACTAAGATACATCTTTTCTTTACAAAAACTTTTAGCATTCTAGTAATGTTTACTATCTAGGTAAAATAGAATTGCCCCATGAACATATACCTTTGTGCTGTGCTGGTCCCCCTCTTTTCTGCATTTGCGTCAATTCCCAGGATGACCAGAGTCCCAACAACTTAGTCTCAGGGCTCTGGATATCACTGCCCTCAACGGTATTCTCACTTAGGATATTCATTTCAATCTCTAGGACATGTAGGACAAGAATGTACGCTGGTTGCTTTTTATGTTTGACGGCACCACCCCTTTAGTTTCATACATGTAATGATTACACACACAATGCTTTTTCTTTATTGGATTGAAATTTAGCAATCTCTTTGCCTAAACGATCGTTTTTGACAATACCCTTTTCGGAGGGTTTTTTCTCTATTAAACAAGATTGATGCTGCAACATGAGTAGTCTCTACATGTAAACTAATTTCTCCCCGCAACTAGTAATGCATTAGGAGGATTTCATCGTTATTTTCCCTCCACAATTTTAACTGTCTCAGGTTTCCCAAGGGCACTAATGACCTGGACGTTGGTGAGCCCTAAAGCCCCAATAAAACAAAATCAGGTTTTCCAACAGGGAATCTGGTCATCCTGTCACCGTCTGGCTTAAATATGAAATATTTCTTCAAATCTTATATATTATCGTTAAATGCAGGAATGACTAGAAAGGAAAACAAATAAAAGATTAAATTTCAACAGTAATAAATAATTTATAAAACTCACCATCCAAGAAATAAGTACTGAAACAAACAAACATACTGATTTCTACCACTAATCTTATGGTTAGATACATGTGTGTCGGTGATTTATCCCATTTTTATCAATGCTGTTTTGTTTTAGGAGAAAATTTGAATTTTCCTTACGGTACAATTAAATTGCACTGTAACAAAATACACGCCTTATATCATATATAAAGCAAATGTAATGACACATGGTAGTTTTATGATTAAGTTACGAACGAAGATACCATACTTGTAATAAAAAGCACATGCAGTTTATTATATGGTATTTACAAAACATTAAATACACAGCATCTTTTTAAATAGCACAGACAGGCTATTGAAGACTTCTAATCACTTCGTAGTAGACTTAAATAGCACATACTGTAATACACAAATGCACACACACATTTCACAACAACTGATATATATATATTTTTTCTTTACGATATTCAGCCAACAGGAATATGAGAAACACAAATATATGTACGATTTCATGCTCTTAAGTAATAATAATAATAATAAAGCAATACATATTGTCTTTAACTTATCACTATTACAAGGCAGTTTCACGTCGTTTTAGCCATTAAGTTTGCCCTTCACTACAGTTTATGAGAAACAAAACGACCACAGTAACGCTCCATCCCTTCATATGAAATAGAGCTGTATTTTCAATTTTAAGGATTTCTGTTCTCTAGGAGTAAATACTACAATCTAATCCTTTTAACAGGATTTAGTGCTCAGGTAAACAGTCAAGTGTGAATATGATGAAAATATGAGATCTCATTAAAAGTGTCAGATCGATTACTTGTAGCTATGAACATTTAGATTTGCTTGAATCTTAAGGTCAAACTATGGAAAGAACAATGCCTCAAATCACCTCAGGGATACCAACAATAGATAAGCTGTATAGCACGCTCAAATAAAAAGCATTTATCTCAAAATACCTCCAGTACATACCACTACTTTAAAATTTTAGTTCAGAAAATGTTATATTAACAACGATAATTAACGAGGCAGATTAGATGACATTTTAAATCGCATAAATGCTGACGAGATTGCATTATATGAGAGTATATAATTTTGCAGCAGCACGGTTAAGACACTAGTGTCATTCTCAACTCAAGTAATGTTTAGAAAGTAAACTCTAAATGAACATCATTCCAAGCAGTCGCCTTCTACAGCATCTGCACAGCTAACTTTTGATAATGACAAAAAATATATTCTCACTGGATATTACATCTTTAAAGAACTACTGATGACTAAGATTCACAATCACATTTAGTTGTTGTTGCTCTCCAGGTACTTTAAGCAAATACTAAGATTTATTGCGGAGTTGAGTACCAAAGAAACTACATGAAAAACGAGATAGTCACTATTCTAGGGCCCTGAAAAATCACAGCTTTACATTTAGTATAAATAATTAAAATTAAGGAAAACTGTACATCAGTTCAACACAAAAAATTATATTTATAAATATATATTCCAGATACGTTCACATAATTTTTGTAAAGCTTTTGCCTCAGTTCATACACAAGGTACTGCTATAGTATTTCATTTGAAATAATTATTTCTACGTATAATGGCACTTGCTGCTGCATCCCGTGGGTCAAATTGGTTTCGATACCTGTATGCTATCACTGCAGCCACCACCTGCGGGAAAAGTACACACATTCATTTAAAATTCAATAAAAATTTCTATTGTCAAATACAAATTTTACTTGCAAACTGTGTATGGGGCATAATAAACAAAGTTACTCTCCGGAAACAAGCAAAAGGGACCATCCCATAGGTTCCCATCAAGAGTCCAAGGGTCAAAGGGCTGCAGTGGCAGATTTAATATTTGTAGAAGAAGTTATTAAATAAGTACATATTATTCCAAATGAATCACAGAAATGTGCAGAAAAACTTCAAAATTGACAATAACAAAAGTATAAATGACATTCCATGAAAACCTGCCTCTACCTGAAGGTAAACTGGAGAAAAACCTTGTCCAGAATACCCACAAAATGTGAAGAATTAAGATCTGCAAACTATAAATGTAATTAATCACTCTGAAACATCTTACGCTTTATTAACCACAGCAAAAACAACAATGGAATCACTGCAAAGCAGAAATTATTAAGGTTAAGATTATTTATATTAGGCAGCTTTGCAAAACGTGTTAGAAAGATGTGGAAGGAAAGATCTACAGAGTTAGAATCACTATCTCACCCAGACACCAGAGAGAAGGTTAGCCCAATAGATTAAAGAAATGCACTTGGGTTAGCTCGAGGATCTTTTTGATTCCGATAACGGACTGTCAACCAGACACCAAGAAACTGAAAAAGAAGAGCATAGATACACATCCACAAATTAAAAAAGAAAAAAAAGCACCACTCATCTTCCCCATGCAAAACCCATTAACCGTATTGACAGAATCTAATATTATCAGTTTCAGACTATTGACCTATTTTTTCCTTATCTTCCTTAAAACCATTAACACGTTTCTATCATTGAAAGATGATCAGGTTATTGGGATGTACAGAACGTGAACTTACAGTAATCACACGTTTAAAGGGAATCACAAAAACAGGATGCAAAAGTTATACTAGCACATAACGTATGTAACATGTGCACTAGGAAAAGAAAAATTAAATTATCTGATCTTTCAACGATCAAAACATTTCAATGGTTGTAGAGTATAATCAATACAAAAAATAATCAGTAGGGCTCTGACTATTAGATTCAAAATTGGATTACAAAGATCAGACAAGATATCATTCTTCCTTTATAACTTAAGGAAATTTATGCAACCATTCTTGTCAGTTGTCTCCTACCTCAGTAAAACTGAAGAAAAGACCAATTCCTCCGCATAATTTGAAGGCATAATTGATGGTGTTTTTCAGTTTTTCCATGCACGGAGGACAGGAACATGGTTGGGTGTTGTGGCAACAAGTCTGCAATAAATTTATGTAAAAGATAATTTCAACATTAGACATGAGAATGTCAAAACAACAAGAACAACAAGAGATCCGTACCTTTAGGCACGTGTCAGGAATACTGGTTGAGGTTTCTGAAGGGATGCTAGTGGCATTATTCTTATCAAATTCGCAACACTCGAACATAGTTTCCAATTGTGTTTTCGTATCTGGAGATATATTCGACCATCCCTGCAAAGTAAAAATTTGTAATATTTTAACAAGTAATAAGAGTAATTATACATTAAAGTTAATTTTGCTAGAAGATTTATTTACCTCTCTAGCCAATGACTCTTGTTGTTCACTGTTAACAGCAAGGCAAGCACATGCAATGCTGAACTGTACACAGAAAAGAAGGAACAGGATGATCATGTACTGTGGAATCTGTTCAGGAAAATAATACCAAAATTATTATTATTATTATTATGTCATTTCTAGAAAACAATAGTAGCATTTGACTTAAATCAAAAATTACAGATTGCCATTGATCTACTTTCCTTACATTACAACCATCTAGTTACGGAATGGTTTGAGAGCACAAAGTATTGGCAAACTT
This sequence comes from Laupala kohalensis, assembly GCA_002313205.1. Classification (NCBI taxonomy): domain Eukaryota; kingdom Metazoa; phylum Arthropoda; class Insecta; order Orthoptera; family Trigonidiidae; genus Laupala; species Laupala kohalensis. Next base: position 71,183 of record NNCF01126959.1, read on the forward strand.
ACAATGAATATAAAGTTTATTCTGAAACCTATCCTGACATGACATCTCTTAAAGAAATATTAAACAGTTTCATGAAAAACTAATGAACAAAGATGCAATTTAAATATATCCAATAAATTAACAATATAAAAATAACATTATTAGCAGGTAAACAAATATGAAGTAAATAGGGAGTACAATTTTCCACACAGATTCACTTAATAGTATATTCCATATCCTCACTACTCAAAAAAATAAAAATTTCAGGAAATTAATTTGAACATTGATAATGTTATGACTAATGATGAAATCATTCAATTGCTTAACACAATATTGATGATGATGTATACAAGTCAACAGAAAAAAAGGTACAGATAATAATATTAAGTAAAGATCATAAAATCAAAACTTTCAAAAATATTTTTAACTTTTCTTTCAGACATATTAAACAGTAAAATGGAACCATGCCAAAATATTGGCAATAACAGCATTCAGAGAGAAGCACAAGGTAGGATAGCTCTTTTTGCAGATCTCTTACATGACAATAAAATTCGTACATAGTATAGCACACCACATGAGATTGTTACAAGTTAACTTCTTTAAACAAAACATTACATAGAAGGATACGAAAAACAACAACACTTGGTGATGTTTAATAGCTCCAATCAATCCTAAAATTGATATTAAAATAAGGAAGACTCCGCATGCCAATATTCCTCCAATTGTCGGAAGATTTGTTCCTAATGGTGATGATCGGCCATACACAGCTACTCCAATAAGAATAAAAGCCACTAGCTGAAATAATAAAATATCCATACATATAAAGATATCTATATATGTAAAAGGATTGCAGTTTCAAGATCAAGACAATGTAACTGTCATGATGAAAATTAAAACTAAATTCACTGATGTGAGTTCTGATGACTGTGATAATGTAAAGCAAAACATAAAATTAAAGCTTGGTTTACACAAGAACACAAACTGATCCAGGGAGAAGACCAACGATTTACATAGTATGTCCAATTCTGTGTAACTTGCATGACACTGACAATGATTACAAAATAAAATAAAACTTTCTACAAATTATTATATATCCATAAAAATGTTCTAAGAAAAGCATAATCTAATATTAGGAAGAAGAAAAATATACCCGAAAATCAATGTTCCAAAAAATTTTCAAATTAACTTTTCAGACACGCTTTTCTTCAATGTTCCTCGAAATACGAATATAAAATTCGCTAAAATCAAATATATGTTCAAAAAACAAACAAAATAATCAGAGGAAAGTTATGACTAAAACGCCGACTGGATAAAATTATCCTAGGTGTCATTTCTTCGCTATTTTGACAATATTTGTGTAAATCGTAGTCTTTCACCTGTAATTGCTATAGAAAATATAAATGTATACTAACAATATACAATATGTTCAATGCTGTCAGAGCGTTCTTCGAACATGTAAATCCGCCACACATTGTAGTAATTTTTCTCTTCTCAAAAGATAAAAAGACGTAGGAAATAAATAATTCTTTGCAGCACAGGTCCCAGAATCTCACGAGATAATTCCGCTGCTACTTCAGCAACTGCGAAATCAATTACACCTTATTTGAAATCACGACTTTTCTTCACTTGTTCCAATAAATTTTCAAGGTCATTGTTTTAGACCTTAACAAAAAACACGCGAGGTATTAAGTGATATCGCTGTACTCACTATGTCACGTAGATAAGGATCACGGAAACGGAGACACCTTCCCGCACAACCACTGCTTGACCTCTTCTCTTTCCTTTTCCACTTCTCCCACCAGTCAGTCTCCCACTGCCGGCCAGTCTATAGTCTGTGCTGCCGGCCTTCAGTTGCTTACTTATACGCTTATACCATCGTGACGAGACGGGGAAGGAGGCGGCGAGTCACCAGTTATATTCTTTGTGAATTTTTGTTGTCTTTATTTTTTATTACATTCTGTCTGTACAAAAGTCTGCTTCTTATTTTGTAAGCTTTCATTAGAAATACACGTTATTTTATGAACCAACGTCTGTGAACGTGTTTTATGCTATTGATGGCGAGTACGGGGTTTGCAAGACTGAAAATGCATGGCCGCACGTGTTTCCCATGACATTTTGAGAATTCGAAAGCTCAGGTATTTGAAGATAGGGATTGAAAGTTAGTGGTGTTTCTGAACCTTACCGTGAATTTTTTTCAAATGAGAATACGTAATGTTCTTTATAATAGCTACCGTGTGATAAAATAGAAACCCGGTACGCCTGTTATGTAATTTAATTATAGTAGAAAAAGGCACTAAAATGGGAAGTTTTGGAAAGGACCCTATTGTAACTCCTCCTCGTGGACCAAGAGATCCCAGGGATCCAGAATGTTGGGTTACTATGCCGCAACAACTAGCCTCAGCATGCACTGGAGCTGTTCTGACATCTCTTATAGGTACTGGGATAACTGACATTGAAAGAGCGAAATTTCTATTTGACAGTACCTTTTACTTGTTAATTCTCGATTTCCAGTAACTCCTTTGGACGTGGTGAAAGTTAGACTTCAAACTCAACAACAGACACTATTATCTAATAAATGTTATCTTTATTGTAATGGGTTAATGGATCATTTGTGTCCATGCGAACCCTGTGATATTCCTGGTGTGAGACCTGCGCTGCAACAAGCTCGTGCATTTCCTCATTTCACAGGAACTATAGTATGTAAATCATTAAGTTTCTCAGTATAGCTAGGGATTAAATCAGTTTATTGTTCTCCACCTGATCATATGCAGTTTATAAACTGCTTTGTTGGCAATAAATTTATTATTATTGTTTATTAAATTCTATCTAATATAAATCTTGGTTTTTATTATTCAGTCCATATTTTGAATACACCTCTATAATTTTCTTTTCTTTACAGGATGCTTTGTTGAAAATTTCTCGGACAGAAGGTGTATCATCGTTGTGGAGTGGTCTGAGCCCAACCTTAATTTTGGCAGTTCCATCCACTATGATATATTTTGTCTCCTATGAAAATATCAGAATATTTATCAAGGATACTAATAGAGGAGTACAGCCTTTCTGGGGACCCTTGGTTGCTGGAATGACTGCTAGAATTTGGGCTGCAACAATTGTTAGTCCAATAGAACTAGTTCGTACTAAAATGCAGTCAAAAAGATTGAGCTACAAAGGTGTGAATTATTCATGATATTCATGTGTGTTAGAGATTAGTTTTCAAGAAAATACTATCTTTTAGCATTGTCACAATTATTTTCATAGTATCATCAATAAAATTGCCACTGTTATTATTTGTGATTCTTGGTACTTTGTCCGTCTGTGTACATTTTCACAACTGTGTGTTTGACAGTCTGTTTGCTTATAGTACACAACTTAAAGCTTGTACCTATAACCAAGTTTTATCTGCTCCCATAAAATATCCCCCAATAAGTCTTATCCTTTGTATTGTGTTTGATTTTTTTAAATTTTGTAACAGTGTGTCTCGTTTAATGGAAAGCATGCCTGTATACTGCTTTCTTACTGCATCTATGTATTTCTTTAAGTTGTCTTTCTTCAGTCCTATTTATCTGACTACAGATTGTTAGGTGAGAATGAGTCTTGGCAATCCAGTAATCATCAGGTCGTGTTCTGAATGACTGACGTGTTGGCCATCTCGCTGTGGCCTTCTTCATACTGCTAATGCATCCAGCATGTAAATTTAGCACCCTGAAGAAGGCCCACAGCGAGATGTCCGAAATGTCTGTCCTTCAGAACATGATGCAGCAATTCCCGGATTGCCAAGACTCGCGTGACTCCGCCACAAAAGCCAATGCTCTAGGTGAAAATGTTGAGTATAAAGAGATGATAAATTATGGCAAATCTTTTTAGGCGAGGTTTAAATGATTGCTTTACATACTTTTTAGTTTTAAACAGCATATTCTTGGAAAGTCTTGCTACTGTTACAAGATTTTTGAGTGATTATAACAGATATCTGATTGCTTTAGTTTTGTCGATTCTTTGTTGGGAAGTAAAGCCACAATGAGGAAGAAAGACATCTGTACTTGGCTTTGACCTTTCTATTCTACATATTGTAACGTTGCATGTATTTCTTCCATGTACCGTACATGTGGAGAAGATATGTGATAATTTTCAGTCGGGTGAAAATGGCGACAGCTGGGAATCAAACGTGGGGCTTCTGCATTGATTGCACAAGTGTTAACCACTACACCACCTGTTCACCTTCCACAACTGTACACAATTTCCATCCAATCCTAAACCCTGGAAGACCTGAGACACATTCCCATACAGGAGATGAATGATTTGATTCCCGACTCGTCGCCATTTTCACCTGACTGAAAGTTATCACTTACCTTCTCCATGTATAGGGTATATGGAAGAAATAAATGCGTAACGAACCTTAACCTTAACGGCATGTGTACCGTCTGGTTCACTTATCTCATGTTTGGGGATGTGTCCCAGGTCTTCTGGGTTTGCCTGGGTGGAAGTGGTGTACAGTTGTGGAAGGTGAACAGATGGTGTAGTGGTTAACACCCTTAAGATCCATACTGGAGTCCTGAGTTCCATTCCCGACTTGTCGCTATTTTAACTTTCTTTTATTGGCAAGTGGGACAGCTCTGTTCATAAATGAGGAGTCAAGATTACAACTGTAAAATTGGCTGTGGCAAAATTATTTACTGAATTTAGAATATTAAACATAATCATTACATACAAAGATGGCTGTCTGTCATATCAGAGGGATTGAACTTCGATAAATAATGAACTTCCTACTCTTATCCTGAATTCTTGTTTAAAAGTATGAAACTGTTTTTTATTTTCTATTATTTTTCCTGGTTTTGTGTTCTAGTGTTTCTAAAATTCAACTTAGTCTATCATTATTTTATTGCTATTGCTTTAGTTGCTATCGGGTGCGCTGTTACTCAATGCCGCAACACTTGCTTTTCTGTCATGTTGACAAATGGTGGTAATTCTAGGATTTTTGTACTAGTAGGCAAGTGATGTTCAAGTGGCCCATGCAGTTATCAATGGGATTGCTGGAATACCATAAGACATATAAGTTAAAATGTTTTATTTGTAGTTTGCTAAATTTGATCATACCTTGCGGGAACAAACTCATTCACACAAGCTCATATTTGTAGTTTCACTGGGCCACCAAACTAAATTTGGGAGTCCATGTTACTTGCCTTAGGACTATATAACTTGTGAAAGATTGTTTTTTTTAAATACTAAGATGTATTTGGTTAAATTTATGTAGTTAAAGAAACTATAAGAATTTCATAAAGTTGTTCTTTTATATGTAATTGAAAGAAGATTGTTAAGGTTGAAGCTTTGGTATTTTATGGTTGTTGAACTGTAAATAATTGTTCATCAAGAAGCTATGCATGTTTTGTGAGAACTGTTTTTACTTCATTTTATTTTGCAGAAATCAATGATGCATTGAGGCTACTCGTTAGGGAGCAGGGCTATTCTGGACTGTGGCGAGGAGTAGGATCCACGCTTCTTAGAGATGTTCCCTTCTCTGGTATGCTCTTTTTCTATTTTCTCAACTGTTGATTCATAGAGACATCATTTATCATCAAGTTAAACGTCCAATTTCATCATCCTGAAATTCAGATTTTGTCATATTCACATTTTGTCCTATTTTTTAAGATAAAGTTATTTTCTTGTGTTTCTTTGTATTTTAAAGGAAATTTAATGTTGTAATTTCAACAGTGGTAGTCTGTGCTTTTGATTGCATTTTTTTTTTTTTACATTATAACGGACAGAGAGGTATTTACTGGAGCCACTCTTCCAAATAAAAAATCTTATTCATGTTGTTGTTTTTTCTTTCACCATTTGAATTCATCGAGCTGAATTGCTTAATTTTTCATAGTTTACAAAAGGGAACGTTAAATCTGGATAGTAATGTAATGCATTAAAAGTGAAAAACTATGACAAGTATTGCTTCATACGATCAAACCATGTGTTTTTTCTCATTTTAGGACTATATTGGCTTAGTTATGAAACTTTTAAGAAAACTTTCTCTGTGGGACCGCCATCATTCTTAGTTAGTTTTTTTGGAGGTGCGATATCTGGGACTGTAAGTTATATTTTTTACTATTTAATATTTTCTAACTTTTTTTGTCAAACAATTTGTCATGAGATTGATCTTTGTTTATTTTCAGATTGCTGCTACTGTTACTACTCCATTTGATGTAATCAAAACTCATCAACAAATTGAAATAGGAGAAAAAGAAATTTATTCCGGTTTGTATATTTTTTAATCTTCTTTTACAAAATGAAAAGTAACATTAAGTGTGAGATTCATAGTCTGTGCTGAAGGCTTAATCACATTCAACTATTACTAGAGGGCAGTTCTGGGATTCATAGTCGTTACTCCACTCACACTTGAACAAGTCTCAAGTGGCCATTCGCCGCTGACTGAGTGAGAGAAGTAAGGTTATGGTGTTGTGTGTGCTGCTTGATCTTGGGTCATGGTTGTTTGACAGTGTGTTGGTCTTGTGTGATTCTTTATCGATCCTTGTTATAATTGTTTTTGATTTATTAGTCAGTATATAGTTCACAATAGTTGGTGTCATTGTAGTTTATTGTTGTTATTTTTGTAATTTTTTGTCAATATTTATTTCACTTGTTTTCTTAATGAACATTTATCTAGAGTTGTTGGAATGCTCAGATCTCGAAGAGAATGTATTTTATCGTAAAGAGGATACACACTTACGAAACGAAAGGACTAAAAGAAATATTCTTCAAAAAGTATTCAAAAAATGCTGACATCTAAAATAATGAGGGAATGTAAATTAATTGAAATTGAGTGAAATGACAAAATTATAATTGATAAATGATTGAATAGAAATGAAATTGGCATAAAACTTATTCTGCTCCACGCCCTTAACAATCCTCTCACTACAGCAACAATAAATAAATCTTAACCAAACTACGTGCAACTTGCCATCACTGGAACAACCAAAGTACGTACGTGGGTTGAGCTGTATTCAGTTTCTGTGACAAAATGTCACAGGACCAAAAACTGCGCACGCAAATATATCGAGGTATCTCGAATTTTTCTCGCAACATCACTCACTCAAGTGAGTGGATGACTATGAATCCCGATTCTAAGTTGAGTGGGCTTGCACTTGAGTTGAGCGTGTGTGCCTTGAGTAACAACTATGGATCCCACCCTGATTACATCTTAATAGAGATCATGCCACTGTAGTATATTTGAAGATAGAAAATTTTAGCTGTCCTCAAATCTATGTTGTTTTCATAATTATTTTCATGTTGTTATTTTCATTTCTGTTTTCGTTGGTCTTTCTCCTCCGTCAGTTGTACATTCACCTATTGGTGTCTAGTGTTTGTGATTTTGGATTTCTATGTTGCTCTCCTTAGTGTGATGAAATGCGAATGGCATCACATCAAAGATTGTTCTAAACGGTTGAAATAGGCCACTGATCTAACGATTGTCACTTGATATGTCTCGTGAGAAGGAAGCAAATCGTGGTTCTTTGAAGTCTTCGAATCAGCAGCACTCACTGCCATAGATATAGTGTAGTTCTTTGAGATGACTTAAGGAGTTTTGTTTTATTTTTTTCTGAAACTTTGATTTTTTTATTTTTTTGGTATTTCTCAGACAGAATCTTGTTGGAATATTTTCTATATTCAGTTTTGCACTTATGAAGTTTTCTTTTCTTTTTTCTGTGGTATTCTTCTTAGTTCTTATATATTAGCTGTTTAATATCGAAAGTGTGAAGTCTCAAGTTTTATCTGTTATGGAAATAGTAACATTAGTGAACTTGTAGTAACCTTAGCTGATAATCGTTTTGTTTTTAGTAATTATTGCTTTAATCTATTATCATGTTATTAATGTGGTTTGCACTTATCTCTAGGATTTTGAAGATTTCTAGCAATTAATTATTTTAGTATTTCTATTTCTCTTTTTTACTAGTGTTAGATTCATTAGAATTTTCATTGATATTTTGTGTATTATTGGAGAAAAAGAATTTTTTACTAATGATGTGACCATTTGATTCACTTGTACATTGCCCTATTCGGTATTATTTCCCATTGATGGTGTTCTGTGCTTGAGCTGTTACTAATCAACTATTCCTTAATTGAATACAGCAGGAAAAAGTAAAAGGATGACATTTGCAAGGCTAATTGGATTGAGCACTCTTTTTCAAGGTAGGATATTGATTAATTCTTTATTAGTATTGGAAGCAAAGTTGTTCATTATATTTTCATTTCATCACAACAGAGTTTATATTTGGTGGTGGATATTGTACTTCAAATATTGTTTAATTAATTATTGATTATTTGTAGGAGTATTATAACAAGCAACCTACTTTTCTCATATTTATTGAGATGTATTTACCTAACTCATTAAAAAACTCACTTTGTGTGTACACAATACAGAAAATAAGTTTGTATTAGGAATTTTCTTTCAGTGTGTTACATTGTGATGATTTTGGCATGTCCTTTTGGTGCAAACAAGTCTTCTTTTTTTCCTTTTTGTATTGATTGCTTTTATTTCTCTTACACATTGCTTGATTTGTATGAATTCCACTCTATTCTGAAACGATGATACTACATGATATTTCTGCCTGTAGACATTGTCTGAGATTGAAGTATCTCAAGTGTTACTGAAGCCCATGAGTTAGGAATGTTGTATTTGTTTGGTTGATTGTGTTAGTCTATTGCTTAGTATTATTTATGATGAATTACAAACTACAGTACAATTGATTGTTGAGGTGACCCTAATGGTTTTACAATTGTAAGAAATGGGAAATGAAGAAAATAAGAATTGAAATTAATTTATAAAGCTGTTGTAGTAATCATTTGAATTGGTTTTGCTCTCATTTCGTCCTCTGTAAGTGTAATTATGCAGAACATTTTTATTCTGCGAGTTTACGTGTTCTTTTTTGACACTTAGTGTCCTCAACAAGCAATTAAACTGAATCCTTGATGAAATTTGTTTCTTTACCCACAATTGTGCTAGCTTGCCAATATAAATGAGCTAAACTTTTTGGTGACTTGAATCATCTTTTTGTTATTGACTGTGTATATCTTTTTAATTAGGAAGTGCATTATGTACCTCAAATTAAACATTAAAAATGACTAATTTTGTTAACTTAAAATACATCGACTGACCATATATGTATTAGATAATTTTTTCCCAACAATTCTTCAAATTTTTGTTTTACAATATAATTAAGTGAAAACAGATTTGTGTGTGTGTGACAGTTTTTATCATCTTCAGTAATTTCAATTCTCCCCTGCAGAATTAAGGAACTTACTCTACGAGTACAAAAGTCTGTTTCACCAAGTCCACGTATGAGAACATACCAGGTGTAAAGTTAACAGCCATTTCTCGTTCATGATGCTTTGCTGAAATAAGTTGATCTAAGGCAGTAGCTAATGGTTTCTCTAACTTTCCGTACTGCATGGGCCCTAAAGCCCCACTAAAAAAAGAAATATTTGTTCTGATAACTAGCCTATCTCACCCAGTGCCAGCTGGGAATTTGAGTTGGTCTTCTACCGGAAGCTTCAAGTGTTTTGAGAAATCAATTTGATTTGCTCAAATTTTTTAGTTGAAAAGATTTGCTATTTTCCCGCAGAGGGCTTCCATGGAAAACTTTTGATTTCTGTTTGTGGGTAACTGGTAAAAGTTAAGGAAAGCATATTGACTCATTTAGACTATTGCATACAATTTCTTCAAGTTTTATAAAGATCCATCAGATATTTTACTTCTCTTTCAATAAAAGTTACAAATACTGGTCGGCCATTCAAACATCTGAACATACGTTCTTTTTATTCTATTACATAATTAAGGTGCTTTTTTTTTTTGAAACCATAAGAAATGAAAAAAATGTCAACTTGCAGCCGGGTTAATATATTAAATTATTTTTACTAGTATTTATTTTAAGATTTGTCAAGGTAAACTATTATTGGCTTGTGGCTAAAATCAGTTTTTCTTCTTCTTGATTTATTTTCTCTTTTTGCTTCATTTCTTTCTTTTGCTCAATTTTTATTTTATTCTTGATGACACACTTTCTGATTTTGTGATTATTTAGCATGCCATTCATTTTTTATTATTTATTTCTTCGTTTTTCTGCTAGAGGAGTGAGTGACATATTTTTTCTCATTTTGAAATTTCAAATTTAACGCGACGTTCCCTTTGCAGATCCACCCTCTCGAGGATCATCAATGCGGATGGTTATCCAGAGGATATATAGTCAAAGGGGTATTCGTGGACTCTTCGCTGGGTTGACGCCTCGTCTTGTGAAAGTGGCCCCATCGTGTGCGATTATGATTTCCACTTTTGAATATGGGAAGTATTTCTTTGATTCATATAATAGAAAATGCAGTGCTCCTCCGCACTAGAAAGTGGACTTCTTTAATTAGGTTTACCTTTCTTTTGTAGATAAAAGAAACTTTTGTAAAAATCAAAAATAAACTTAGTTACTAATGTTTTAAGCTAATTGCTTGTGTATGCCTACTGTTGTATTTTGAAAGAACCTGGAAGTGATTGAAGTTTGTTGTTACCTAATCTAAAATAGTGGGAGGGTATGTGTTTCACTTGTTTGTATGAAACTCTGCACCATCAACTTTTACTTTTATTTCTGTTGTTGTTGGTTTTTTTTTTCCCCGTAGTACTTGATATTTTTGTGATAGCACTCTTCTGTGAATTGAGGTATTACCAATTTATTTCAATTCCAGAAGACTTTCTTCCAAGTTTCAGAACTGTTATAGACAAGAGGCATATATTCATATGCAGTAGATATTATGGATCAATATATTGTAAGAAGTATATTATGAACAATTTTGTGAAAGTCGTTTCTCTGATGAAGTGTTTTTATGATTTCAAAGGTTAGTAAAGGTAACAATGTTATTCTGATGAACTGACTGGAAAATGTGTTGGTAACGACAGTAGGTGTAGGAAGTAAACATAGCCTTTAAAAAGTGCTTTATGTTTTTTATACTTCAATAGATCAAAGGTGCTATTTTGCTTCGTGAATGCATTGAATATTGGCATGGTTTAAGTTTTATGGCTTCTGTTTATTGAATTTAAATTGTTAACGTTAAAAGATAGTCGCTATAAAAGAAGGTAAAGGAAAGCAGTTATTCTTGAAGTCATTCAATTTGTGATTTTTGAATTGAATATAGTTGTAGCTGAATATGTAATTGTTACCAATTCCTATCGAAACTTGTTAGAATCGATATTTCTCTCTCTCTTTCTTTTGTAGGATCATCAATTTTACTGAAATGTTTGTATCCTAGTATCATTGTTACAAGGAAATAACAATCCTAGTATTGAAAACATGAAAACGTAGTATCTTTTCGGGTTTTTTATTTTTATATAACTGGACATCTAAGGTATTTTGATATTAAAGCCGTTTTTGCGGCTAGTGTATGCAGTGGTGAAAACATATTTCGGGTTTCACTGCATTGTCCGTTTGTAGTTCCTACAACTACAACTGGCAACTACGTCGAGATGATGCAGTGAAGGTCAAAAAATGTATTCTCTAAATCTTATTTTAATTTTTTCTTTCCCACTTCAAATTAGATGTTGAACATATCTTAGATGTGATATGGAGGATGGTCTAGGAAAAGATCCATGGACAATGATTTAGTTAACTATAAACTCTGGAACCAGAGTTGTACCGATAGTTCTGTGTAAATGCACAGTGTGTTTAATGATCTTTTGTAAATCACATCAACTCGCAAAATTTCAGAAGATAGTGAGTGCCAGTGATTTTATAAGAGATCATATTCTGACTCCATTGAAATATTTCAAATATTAAGTGCTTTTACTTTAGAAATGTTGTCTGTTCTTTGATTTCATTAGCAAATGGTGTCAAGTGTGAAAGTACGAGGGTCAAAGCAAATTGTATGGTGTGTTTGGAAATGTTTAGTGCAAGTATGGCCAGTAAATGGACCTAATAATTACCTAAAATGCACAGATGTGTGCAAAAGACCTACCCCCCACAATATTTTATGCAACAGGTGAAGTTGTAAATATGTCTCATAGAGACACAATTTACACTCGTTTTACTGTGTATAATGGGAACTATTGAATACTTAAGTAAAAGACAAGTTATGTAGTAATCATGTTGTAATATGTAATGTCATGTTTAATTTCTGCATTGGTCACATTCTACTTTGACTTTCATTGTGAGAACCAAAGAATACTCTAGTGACTTAGCACTAACGTAGTGAAAATACGATTATTTCTTGGTTGTCTTGCAAATTCCCAGGGGCAGATGTTTTATTCCTTTAATAATTTGATTTGAGTGCTGCTATGCAGTGAATAAGTGGCTAACTATTTCAAGGGGAAGTGGAATCCTGAATAAGGTTGCTCTTTGTTATCAACTTCGCTTTCTTTAATAATTACCCTTATTGATACTTCATATACTTGCAATTCTTAGCAATATCCTGAACAACATGGTTGATTTCAGTTTGACTTACTGCATTTTGTGTCAGTGTTTTCCTAGTTTCTCCCATCCTAGTTGAGAAGTAATCTAAAATTTGCTATTGATGTTTCTTGAGACTGAAATATATAATTCCAAATTGGGTTCTTTCTTTAAAAAACTAAAATTCTTTGCCACTTTACTTCCATTCATTACTTAGTGATTTTTTGGAATAGAAAAGAATATTGCTCAGGTGAACTAATCAAATATTGGAATTTTCAATATGACATTAGTAAGGCAAATGATTGAAGGAAATTTTTTTTGAATTTTTATAAGTTCTTAATTATGAATCACTTTTTAAATATTTAGTCATAATTTGTAGAATTGAAGCTGTTTTCTTTCTTGGCTTCCTTAATTTTATATTGTATTTTTATATAAAGTACTTTGAATTTTCCTGGGGTAGTTGTGGTACAGCTAGTTGTACACTATCTCCTAAACTTTTGCATTTGATGCAACTGTTAAGGAAAGTTTCTTGTAGCAAACTTTCTACAGTTTAAAACCTTTATTATAATTTGAGTTTTGTTTCAATAATGTTTCAATAATTGTACAGGAAGTATGACGAAAAGGTGCTCTTTGTTATGTACAAGTTTTATTTTTCTTATAAAGAAGAAAAAATTGAGAAAATATTTAAAGAATTTGTGTTATTTACTTTGTGTCATTAAAAATTTGTGTTGGGATACTGGTGGAGAAAACCTGTTCTTTCCTTTGATCACCGTTTGAAATTGTTTTCTCAAACTCCTAAAAACTTCTTGTAACACTTGGACTTCAAAGATTTGGCAAAGAAAATATAATTTGGAAATATTTATAGAGAAAGGATACTTTGTATGGATAATGACGTAAAAGAATTTGATTTTCATTTTGTTCAACACAAACAAAAGCAAATAACAAATATCGTTTCTTTCAAGCTAGTAAATTTTCCATTCACAGACTTACATTACAAGTCATAAATTATATTATAAATTTATTGTCAAAGAAGTTGTTACAAACTGTGTAGGACCACGTGGAGGACAATAATTTAATTTACTCTCTGGAAGCAAACAAGGGACCTCCCATCAATTCCGACAACTTAGACTATAACATTATCAACATTGTCGAAGTTATTAATTTTTCGAAAGGAAGGTCAGTAACTTCTTAAAACAATTTTCGTCGTCATGAGTGGACGGCAGCCGTCCATTTCGAAGCAAAAGACTCCGGGAGTGGGTCTGGCCTGCCGCTGACAGCTATTAGTATGCGACGTCATCCTCATTCCGTTCAAATGGGAATGGGGACGAAATCCCGGTGCATACGAGAGCGTAGTTAGATGCGACCCGTGATACCGGGATGTGTAACACGTTGCATACTCTGCAGGCGATCAGTTGCTCCTCGCTCAGAGTTCTCTTGTTGTCTTGGATCCCTTTTGTAGACAACATGAAACAACCCAATGCCAGATCTCGTGTAGACGATACTTATCGAAACAAAACAAATAGGTGGTGGGGGAGCCTCGGTCCACCTAATTTATAGTTGTCCGAGTTGTGGCTTCATTAGTTTGTCTTGCAAAAACTTTTCTGTACTTAATAAACATATTGATGCTAAAACTCCCGTATTTTTTTTTACGAACTGTACTTTTAAATAATTGGTCTAGTGTTCCCGACCCCTTCTCAAGGGGTTAAAACCATTCTCTTGATAACATTTTACCATTGGCCTACAGCCAGCAGGAGAAACTTGTTTGGAATGTGGGTTTTAAATGACAAATTAGAAAACTTATATTAGAAGCACTTGTGCAAAAACAATGAATTTTAGGAAATTGTTTACGAAAATAATACTCCTAGTATGAATGCTTACTATTGACAAAAGATTTTTAGAAATTAATGGTTATTTTATAAGTTTTTATGAATAACAAGTACAAAAGCACACGATTTCAGCACAAAGTAATTCACAAAGTTTGTGGATCTCGCCAGACTTGACAACAATAAATCGAATAGATCATGTCGTTATGGAACTAATAGAAGATGTACGATCTCTCAGAGGACCCAACATAGACTTCTTCTTAAAATTGTCCTGCGACAATAACTCCCTAATATGTATAGAATGAAGGGGGAAAATAATAAAAGATGGAATCTGGATCAACTACAAGATCCAAAAATCATGAAACAATATAAAAGGAGAATGAAAGATGTGATAAATAATGAGAACGAAACTGGAGAAATACAAGAGGAATTGGGAAAATCGTGTGAAAACAATAACCCAAGTAGCTGAGAATGTCATAGGTTGGAAAGAAAGCAGAAAGAAAATTGAATGGTGGGATAGCGAATGCGTTGAAGCAATAAGCAAGAAAAACAAGCAATAAGCAAGAAAATTGAGGAAATTTATACAGCTAACTCTATCTAACACCAAGACCAAAGTCAAGATAAACAACAAAATGAGTGACGAATTCTCAATGCAATATTGAGTTAAACAAGGAGATCCTCTGTCTCAATATTATATTCAATGCCACCTTAGATGTAATATTAGTCCATAGATATTAAAGGAAATATAAATGCGACCTGATGAAAACAATGTGTTGTCTATGCAGATGATGATTTATTGACAGCATGGACCAGAAAAGCATTAAAAGTAGTTTTTAAACTCCTGAAGGAAGAATCATCATAATTTGGATTACAAATAAATCAAGGAAAAACTAAATATATGAAATGTAAAACTGGTGAAACTATCTCACAAGAAGAAACATTTGACGAGGAAAAGTACCAATCAGTCAGTTCCATTTAATATTTGGGTTCAATTTTAAATCAAAGTAGTTCCATCGAAGAAGAGATTTCCGAGAGAATTGCAGCTGGCAATAGAGCTTACTAAGCTAATAAGGAACTATTCAAGAGTAAGCTGCTTTCAAAAAGTGCAAAGCTTAGACTTTACCAAGCTGTCATAAGACCCATAGTAACATTCGCGGTTGAAACGTCAAAGCAAATGATATCAGAAGATTATGTTTTCGAGTGGAAGACCATGACGAGAATATGTGGTCCGGAGCAAGAATCAGATGGTACCTGGAAAATCAGATACAATTATGAAATTGACAACCTCATCAAGTCAAAGAATGTAGTAAACCATATAGTAGCACTCAGACTTGGCTGGTTTGGTCACGAGAGAACAGTAAAAAAAGGAGGACCAAAGACGAGGTGGAGGGAAGACGTATTGAAAAACATCAAAGAACTTGGTGCAAGACTGAAAGAGATGGAAAGCTGTCGTGGAGCAGGCCAAAATATCAAGGAAGATGATGTAGAGCCTATTAAGAAGTAAGAAAGTTTAAAAGAATAACATTTGGTCTCTTTTTAACATGAAATAACATTCACTTTATTGATCCATATTATATGTATAATTTCCAGGGGTGGGGGGTTCTGTGGGGAATGGAGTAGCAGGAGAATAAATATTGCGTAAATAAAACTAAGTTTTTGAAGTTAAAATAAATTCTTTATAATCTGGACAATATTATGATTCTAAGCATTTTATTTAGCAACTCTCTCATAGAGAGATTATTACAATTGTAATCATTTTATCTCTTTTCAACCTCACACAAGAGAAAAATTTTCATATGCATTTAAATTACACTTTTAACTTCTAAACTTAATATTCAATATTACTTAACACTGAATATTTAACTATTTAGTTAAAATATTTAATTGTCTGGAGATTTTCTTTCTTTCTTTCTTTGTATTACAAGAAGATGAATTAAATCAATTAAAGTATGAAATAATTCAGAAACATATATTTTCATTAACACATGGTTTTCTTCTAAAATAATACTGAGAGTATCCTTTTCTTAAAATAAGAGTTACTTGTGATATTTACATTTCTTTCATTCTTGATTAACTTAATTGGCGAGTCACTTTGCTACGTGAACGACAACTGTATCACATTTTAATGTAAGCTCATCTTATGTTCTTTTTATCTCCCTGATATTTCTCTCATTGTCATGTGTCGATTCAGATATATTTTGCTCATGTTTTATCTACAGATAAGCGTCGTTTGCATTTCACCCGTTCTTATTGTTTGAAACAACTGCAAACATTCCTTTTTATTTTCTATTATAAGCAGTTAAAGAGAAGAGATTCAAAAGAGATGAAATTTGAATTTTAAAATCACGTTTTTCTTTCATCACCAGGGAATTCGTCTAATTGGATTTTCTATTATTAATTAGCAGTCAAGTTAGATTTTGTGAATGAAAGTTAGTTTTTTAATAAGGGTGAAAACTTATCATTAGTTCCCATTTCAAGGTCACTTTCCTTTGGTCTTTGATGAAGTTAAAGCTACTGGTGTTTAAATTAATTTAGTCGCCTTTATAAGAAAATTGGAAAAAGTTCAAAGAAATTAATCAGTTTTGGCCACATGAACTTCTTGTCGTTTGAACCAGCACATTATATTAACCCAAATGAAGGCACAGGATCCAACATATACCACTCGAGCTGGTGGGGGTACAAAATAGAAATTCATGGCTTGAGCTGGCAGCCAGAAGATACAACTGGCCTGCAAAAGAAGAATAACCACAATGAAGTCTTTAAAAATGATAAAAGGTTCTACTCCCATGTTGTGGGAAATCGGACTCTGATCAATATTTTTGAAAGACTGACACTTAATGTCATATTTGTAGTTTGAGATTTTATTTGGAATTTATGGACAAATGTTATCATTTAATAGAAATTAAGAAAAAGAATTGTTTAATAATCAAGACAATCTTATAAACTTTTGCAGAACACAAGAAAGAACCATATGGTATGATAATGTTTCTGGTGAAGCATATATTTTGTGCATTCATACGTGTAATACTGAGTTCAACCATAGTTTCCTTGAGCCAAGTTAATTGACAACTCAGAACCCCCCTTTAATTTAAATATATTGGTAATAAATTAACCTTGCAGGTTGTGAATATTCATTTGATAAAAACCAAAACCTTTTTTTAATATTTGGGTGTTATATATTTATTGCAAATATCTCTACGGTAAGGTTTTTAATAATGACGTAGACATTGGTGAACTCTAAAACCTGAATTAAAAAAATATATATTTACCATAAATGTTGGACCAAGTTTCTGTTTACACTCATGAAATATGTCTTCCTTTCTTTCCATGATGCTCATACCTGAAATAATAAAAGTGACAGTTAGTATGAAAAAAAAGTTATTATTTGTGTTTTACAACAAGAATCAGAATCTGTAGCAGATCACTTTATAGAATTTTCTACTACGGGTAATGAATTCCATATGGGGGGCTGGGCTCTTCATCCATGAACATTTTAAATCCTTCAATCACATTTTCATTTTTCAAAAAATGAAATCTTGTAAAAGCTCAAGCATCATATGTACTAATACTACTATAAAATTTCAGAAGAAAGCCTTAAGCTTTAAAAATTTTTTTTAAAAATATCTGTTTGTTTCTTCTAACTACTATGATGAGTAACCAAGAAAGGGACTTTTTTTGGTAGTTATACTTTTTTGATTTTCAAATTTACTGAAAATTATTTACTTTTGGTACAGCACTTTTTAGACAAAGAAAGCTTGTTTGTAAAAGAGACACTTTTACATTTACTTTATTTGAAATATAATTGTATATCAAGAAATGATTTCAAAATTAGTTTTTTCTTTCATTGGTAAAATGGTTCCGAATATTTAAATATTTTATAATGTGTTACAAATGTTTGTTTTACATTTTGAAAAGGTTAATCTGTAGAATATTATTATTATTCTAGAAATATGAAAAACATTCTAAATTTTTGAAGACATTTCTGAGTCTTGAAGAACGTGTAAAGGTGCCCTCTAGGTCCATTCCTATATTGTTCTTGTTAAAAAATAATACTTACTAGTATAAAATGTAGCGATGAGGGGTGGTGTGAGGATGAATTGGTCGAGAAGCATTTTCTTCACAACTGTTGCTGCCGCTGTTCCGATGTAAGTTCGATCCAACCACCGATACCTGAAAACCACACACGTGTACTTTGAATTCGATGAGCAAATAGAAGAATCCTTGAAAGAGAGAACCGTTTACACCAACTGGCGACCAGCGAGAGAAGTTATTTTTACGGCCCGCAAGTTACAGTACAATTTACGTCGAACATTGGGAGTACAACTTTGTTTTATAAATATGTGCTGTCAGAATTAATACTTGTCGAGACGAATACGGTGAAAGATAAAAGAATGTGTTCTGAATTACCCCGTCGCACATTACAATATGAAAACATTTTATTGTAATAATTTTAAGAATGCTTTTTAAAATTACAGAGTTATTCTTTTTAATGTTTCCAGCTTGAAATTGTACGAATTTATTAATGAGAATCAAAATACATAAATTAGACCGATTAGAGTTTTATAGAAAAATCCCGCAGGCTAAGTTGAGTTGAACAGCGCTGGTCTACAGCTACAGCATTCCCATTTCACTCGTGTTTTGTAACCCGCTGTTTTCTCTCTCTCTCGCTGGCGACCCCCGTGCCGCTACTATTATGTAAAAAGCGGGCAATTCATCGCACGTATTTTCAACCCGCTGTTTGTAATGGCTGTCGTTGCGTTAGAATCTCCTCCAGCTGCAGAACCGTATTTAATACTTTTACCAGTGTTCCTTTATATTAAGAGGCGCCGTAAAACAATAGCGTCTTTTAATATAAATTAATACTGACAGCGTTACCAAACGGAAGAAAATTAGGCCAAAGTTAAGGAGTTGGTCCAACAAGGGTTCGAAAAAATAATTAATGTCATAATACTACAAATATTATTGCGGTTCCGAAAATATAAGCCGTATTCTTCGCTCTTCATATTTACGGTAGTTATAAAGAAACAATGTTCCGGACTATTTTTTTCTCCGCCACCGTTTATGTTAGTATGTTAGGGTATGACAATTATAATATGGCTCGCGACAGCAATTATAAACAATTGTTCGGTCACAGTCGGCGATTCCGTTTTAAGAAGATCTGTTGTAAGTGTGAAGATGGAGGCGATGGTGGAGGTAGCAGCACTCGCGGAAGGATATACGAAGAATAAGGTTATTTTTCTACGGCTTTGGACCGGAAGGTAGAATTGATCCGAAAATTACATCTATACAATAAGTAAAATGATGCATTATGATCAGTTTTACTTCATGGAACTTCGAAAGAAGAAAAACGGTGTCAGGAAAACAAAAATGGATGTTAAAAATATGTCATCCTCTACAACAGATCGAAAAAATGGTGCTCTTTGCAGATGACACATATCTGCTGAACAAAGAAAACGTTTTGTATAGCCTCTCGTCTTGGTTCCATCTTCTCACTGTTAATTGGTAAATCGTCCCACTATAAATACTGACAAAAAAAGTCATACGTTTTACAATAGTATAACAAAGTCTGCTCCAATTATTTAGTTAAACAGAACCCAAATAAAAACAAAGAACCAAATACTCGAGAAATAAAATCATTAATACAGTTTTGTTATAGGAAATATCCCTGGTATCTGAATCCGTCCATATTATTTTTGTTACGGACTTCCCGTGGCGAGATATTATTAACAAATAGAAATGGTGCATTAAATTTCTTAGTTACTTTAACTCTTCACCGCAAATGTCCCGATACCCTAAGTACAGGAGAATTTCTAAAACGTGCATAGAAAGAGGTACTTACAGGAACCCCAGAAAGTGCACGATTTGAGATACTTGAGCTCGAATAAAGAATTTATTGTTAAATTTTTGAATATCCCATCAAAATAAGAATTTGATCAAAAGAGTTATAAAAGTACTTGAAAGCCACGAAAATTTTCCAATAAGACATTTCAGTATTTGGAAATCTTCGCGTTTGAGAGTCGATGAAAAACTTCATGTATATGCGCTGATTTGGTTTTTATAAAAAAAGCGTATTATTGAACTTGAAAAAATGGCTCTTGGTCTAATGTATTTTACATTCCAACTGGTTTTCTTCCCGAACATTTTATCGTGGCGGGTTGAATGATTGTTCGAACCGTTCATTCTGAACTCCAAACGGTGGCGATAACTGGTAGTTCACGGTTCCACCACATCTAGCGCTGCTCACTGTAAACGACTTCGTGTGTATCGATACGTAGAAGATATTGCAGTCGGATTGTCGACTATATATTTGACTCGCGATTCGATCACTGAAAAATAGGAGACTCTGTCTAACAAGTGCTGTCAAGTGGTAGCTCATTTCCTCAAGTCCTTTTGAACTTGTTAATTGTAAGTGATGACGTAAAAGGATAACATTGTCTTAGTGTTTACTGACAGTAACGCAATGTCAAAAACGATGCGTATTCTGTTCTAGATCATTCTATAAAGTTCATTGAAAAAATACTGACTTTTAATGTGTTCTGTTGGACGCATTGCATTGTTTCAAAAGAAGTAAAAATAAATAAGAAAAGAAATATAATTCAGAAATATTTAAGAATAAGATGACAAATTATTTTGCAAAGTAATGACCAAAATTTCGATTTTTCAATTGGTATGCAGCGTTCTATTTATAATATATAGCTTTGCTTACAAATAATTTTACTCATACATTAGTGTGGTAGATATGATATAGTTAAATACATTAATCCGAAAAGTGTGATAAAAAATTGTAATTACCCTAATTGGAGAGATTATAAATATTTATAATTTTTGTATTTCATCCTTCCTGAATTTCCAAAGATTAAAAATTTTTTTTTTTATTAATTTGGTCAGAAGTTGACCACAAATTAACCCAAGTAAATGTGCAAAAAGTTTGAAGGTAGTATTTCTTCGAGGTGTTAGTTGCTTATACCATTGAAATAAATATTAAATAGAAACTAGCGAAGTGTAATCTCCAGAAAACGCAAGAGAAACGAACCACTAAAACGTTGGACCCAACCAACACGCAACGGAAAAAAAGTTCTCAAACGAATCTTCCGTTTGCTGTTTTTGTCTGTTCGTGAAAATCAAAAGAAAACAAATTTAATGGATACTACTATTAACATCCACTACATAATCAAAATAAATAAATGCATAGTATAAGACTTATGACCTTTTGATAGAGAAATGCCAATTATTTTGTGCTTTTAAGAACACAACGTTTGGACACTACGTATGAGTCGTCGCCAAGTTTAACGAACTATAATATAATGATTAATAATAAATTATAATTTGTTGTAATTGACCACTTCTATTGTGTTCTTAAAAGCACAAAATCAATGGTATTTGTTCATCAAACTGTCGTAAGTCTTTGAGTTATTTATTTATGGAAACTACTTGGGATTTCTACTGGCACAATGGAAGAAACATTTCTGCTACGCAGCACTAGACTACTTCTCTACATCTCACCATTGATAGAAAACGTTTGGGAAGACCAAGAATCCCAACGCGGCGTAGCGGGCGATCAGTTTCACGTCGTACTCCCCTCTGGGCGGCCGCTGAAACACGTAATGGAGGAGGAGGGAGGACCCCGGTTCGGTTGCCTTCACAAAGACTTATTGTCCGTGGCGAGTCAAATACAAGTATTTCTACATTTAAAATAACCATTACACATACTTTCTCATATATGTTTCTAACTCTCCTCTATTCACTATAAGCGAATATACAAATAATTACCATGTGTACATTACAATACAGAAGTGGATTAATATCGTGAAGCATATAAATAAATAAACTTGTTGTCAAAAAAGCTGTTAGAATCCGCGTATGACCATAAAGGAATTTACGCTCCGGAAGCAAGCAAGGGACCATCCCATCAATTCCGATCAAGGGCAATTCCTAAGGCAGAGGCGGATTCAAAAAAATTCAGCAAAAATTTATAGATAAGATAAAAAGTTAGTGTCAGTCTTCGATTCTTCTACTAAATCATATTCGGATTTGATTCTCCGAAATTGTATTGTACTAGTGATAAATAAAAATTTCCATTGCTAGATGTTCTTCAGGAGTCTTGAAACATAATGTTGTACAGTAGAGATAATTTATTTCACTGCATTTCTATAGAAACACCGTTTGTGTGTGATAACGTTCGGTCAGGTGAAAGTGGCGACGAGCCGGGAATCGAACTTGGGACTCCCGCTTTAGGTCTGGGTGGAAATGGTGAATACAGTTGTGGTGTAGTGGTTAACACCCCTGCGATCTTTGCAAGATTCCCGGGTTCGATTCCCGGCTCGTCGCCATTTTCACCTGACCGAAAGTGATCACATATTCTGCTCCACGTGTAGGGTACACGGAAGAAATATGTGCGTACCGTTTATGTGGATGTAATACATGCGAAATACATTTTCTGTATCGAAATTAAAATAAATGAATAGAATTCGCGTTTCAGAAAAATTAAAAAATATGGTTGAATTTTGTAGCTTCGCGCATCGACGATGAGCGAGTGCTAAAATTCTACAAAAACGAAAAATACGATTTTTGGAATCGCTGTCTGTCTCTGTTCGTTCAGTCCTCGCTGCGGACGGACGAAATTTTTTTAAAACTTTTTTTATTTTCTGAATCAGGAACCTACAAAACGGACATTTGCAACAAAATCTCCCGGAAAACTTTTATTGCTGAAATACTTTCTTTGTGCTTTGTCTATGAGAAAGTAAAAAGGGACGTGTTTAGACATTAATAATACCTAATTTTCAAATATGATTATTAATATGAGTCTACCCGCAAGAGCGTTGTGTCACTCATTCACACGAAAAACAACTTATATTTCTCCAGTACCTTTGTATAACTTCATTTTCACGAAGTAGTATCACAATGAAGGAATCGCGAAGGAAGATCATGGACTTACGTATAAACAGACACAGCGGTCTCTGCTGTGGGTTGTCCGTGATAACACGGGAAAGAAGATACTGTTTAGTATAGCTCTCTCTCTCTCTCTCTCTCGCACATCTGCTTGGAGGGGGGAAGGTATTGTTTGCAACAGTGTTCCCCCACCCAAGTCGACGTGCGAGAGAGACAGACTCTTCGTTTTTCGTTTTTCTCTTCGAACAACCGTTACCTAAGACCGCTGGCTCCGTTTATATGTAAGTTTATGAGGAAGGTGATCAGCTGAAGTGCGGAAGGATACTTGTCAGAAGCAGATACATTTTTATTTGCCTTTGAATCGTCAAAATAGATGCAGAGACGGTGAATGGGGTGTAACCGCCTAGCAGGTAAAACAGGTCTTCATTCACAAGACTATCACACGGAACTGAATGAAGTCAGAAAAGAAGTAATTAAAACTAAAGAAGAAAACTATAAAAATATAAGTATTACTAAAACAGATTATATCAAAGAACACAAAATAAATAAAAAGCATATATACCAGTGATAGAGAACATTGGCACCTATTGTAGTGCCGAATATTGCTACGCGGGCCATAGCTTTGTGGTCATAATCCTGCTTTGGATCTGCCTGCAAAAAGAATAAGATGATATAAAGAACGATAAAAGATTTTTTTCCAAGTCAAAAAACCTAGAATTTTTATTAAATTTCACACTGTTTGTATCTAATGAACCTAACCTAACACTTTGACGTAAAAAAAAACTGCAGAATGGAGAACCTGGTTGCTATAACAACGACACAAATGCTAAAATGCTTTAAAGTGGCAGGTGTTTAGAACACATTTTCCTTCTTTGGAATCCTTATTTTTCACGCTCATCTCAATCGCGGAGAATTTTTGAAACCATTACAAATAACACTATTATTATTATTTACGATGAAGTTTGTAGAGTATTTGGGTCACGAACAATTGAACACTATTCATAGTACCAACGTTTCGGACATCTATTTGTCTTCCTTTAGGGTTAAACACAACAAGGTCTACAATTACATCACAGTCAACAACAGTTAATAACTAACAAACTATTAACCTTCTGCACATTACAATCAATAATACATTTGTACAAACATAACTCCCACCTGTATATAACCAAAACA
Organism: Laupala kohalensis; assembly: GCA_002313205.1. NCBI lineage: Eukaryota > Metazoa > Arthropoda > Insecta > Orthoptera > Trigonidiidae > Laupala > Laupala kohalensis. The sequence continues at coordinate 95,451 of NNCF01126959.1, forward strand.
CAATTACATCTTCATTCATTACTCATGCATACACATTGCCGCTCAACGTTGACCAAAGTCCATCAACTCATTCCAACATCAATTTACACAATACCCAAACGTGTAGTTGTCAGGTATACAATCCGACTATGACCTCACTCCCTATCTAACCGAACCACGCCTAACTTCGTCCCCTTCGTATTTCAACATCACAAACTGAATCTAAATAGTAACCAACACTAGTATATATAATAAAATACGCTATTTAATACAATCTCATGTAGAACAAAGAGTGGTGATATGTTACACGAACAATATAATTTTTTTGTCTAACTATGAAAAAGTAGTACAAGTCTTTTATTTATGTTATACATATATCCCGATAAATCAATTAAAAACTTATTTCGTATACGATAATACAAATTATTATATAACTCCTCTGTTATCGTACATGAAGAACGGGGTCAACAAAAATACGGAATTTTTACTGCTATTATTATTACCATTATTATTTTCTATCTTGGTCGCGACTTTCTGTCGGTCTCTCGTGGTGGGAGGAGAGACAGACTCGTCCTAACCACAGTTATGGTAATTTTGTTTTGAAGAGAAACATCATCAAAGATCACACGTCTATTAAGAGTCACCGAAGTGTGGTTAAGACGAGTTTAAGATCACTGATTTTTGCGTGATTTGGAAGTTTTGTGGCTTGTTGTTGTTATTATTATTATTCTCTAGAATGACAATAAAATAATATGGAAATTACCTTCCATTTCTTGTTGTACGTTTGCTGGGAAAATTCAGCCGCTGTATAAAGAGTTCCGTAGACCACGGAGTTGGATAGAATAGGGTGTTTTGCAAATATATATTTCACTTTTGCAACAGCCATTTCCCAGCAAAACTCTGAAACACACACAAAAAGAGACTTTTTAATTAGTCTATCCCATAAAACTACTTCATTTTAAAATCAATGTTCCCTTCTTTTTTGGGGGAGACTTAACACAAGATCCAAGTCATCCGTAGAAAGAACACCGCAACGCGTGTTTATACGTCGAGGCCCAATGGTCCTCTATCACATGATTAAATAAAGGACAAAATGATATGACACACAATGGTGACATATTACGATGACACATAATATTAAATACAATAATTTATAAAAAGAGTTGAGGTTGTGGAAAAAATAAACTTAGTTCCATTTGTAACAATAAATCGTGAATTTAGTGTTTTTTCAACTCTTATGATTTTTAAACACTATACTCAGAATAATCTATTGTTCTATAATAACTTGTACATGTAAATTTACAAACATATTTGCGTTAAAGTACAAACATATTGACATTATATATGTATTATAACTCGCAGATAACTTTTTATCCTATCTAGGAACTTTTGCTGAAATTTTTTTGAATCCGCCTCTGCCTTAGAGCCTTTGATCGGAATTGATGGGATGGTCCCTTGCTTGCTTCCGCAGAGTAAATTAGTTTATTGTCCTCCACGTGGTCATACGCAGTTTGTACTGTTTTTTGACAATAATTTATTATTATTATTAGAGAACATGTAAAACAAATCCGCCTCTACCCGAAAGAAAAACGGAGAAAATCCCGGGCCAGGATGGGGCTACAGAATTAATGTACACAACCGTGCCAAAGTTGAGTACACATAAAACTAAATTAATATGAGCCATACGGCAACACAATCATGCAAGAAAATAGTTTTTGAAATTGTTATAAGTTATTTAAAAAGTGCTACAGCAATGGCGTGATAAAGTACAAGACGGATTTAACTTTTATTAAAATCAA
>NNCF01126959.1:97335-116777 GCA_002313205.1 Laupala kohalensis
TGGTTGACACTCTAGGGCGATGAATATTACTACTATTGCGTGTATAGTGTTCGTGAACGAGACTGTTTCTTGAGAATTTATTGACGGAAAAAATTATTTGATTCTTCGCGGAAAGTACATTTTAATGTAGTAAAGATCTGATAGAATCACGCACAAACTAGTGCATAATTTGTATCAATTACATTGTGTCATAAGAGGAATTAGGGCACAATTGCATTATGAGCGGAAGTTTGACCAACCACTGACAATTTTTTTTAAATTTTCAGTCAATAATTCGACATGTCAAGGTGCTAGAAGCATTAATATGTTTCAAATAGAGACCATGGATATGTAGAAAGTCGTGTAAACGGTAGTGGAATAGCGAAGAACCTAGTAACGATTATGCGCTTAGTTTGTATGCGGTTGTGCCAGGCTAACGGAACTCGGTGTTCGATGTCCTTCATACGATAAATTTTTTGTAAGAAAAAACAGTACAAACTGCGTATGACCACGTGGAGGACAATAAACTAATTTACTCTCCGGAAGCAAGCAAGGGACGTATTCCATCAATTCCGATCAAGGGCAATAAGGCAGAGGCGGATTCAAAAATTTCAGCAAAAGTTCCTAGATAAGATAAAAAGTTAGCTGCGAGTTATAATACATATATAATGTCAATATGTTTGTAATTTAACGCAAATATGTTTGTAAATTTACATGTACAAGTTATTATCGAACTATAGATAATAATATTCTGTGTATAGTGTTTAAAAATCATAAGAGTTGAAAAAACAAACCCACTAAATTCACGATTTATTGTTACAAAAAACACACCCCTAGAGAAAGCCTAGAGAACCTGTATAAGAAATCCGCCTCTACCCGAAGGAAAAACGGAGAAAAACCCGGGCCAGAATGGGTTTTTTCAAAAGCTGACATCCGAGATCGAGCGTTATTCAACACTGACAATAATGTGTCAAAGAGAAAACAAGAAAAAAGAGAATAAAATGTATAACGTTTGATTTCAATAGAAATAAAGTAAAAACGGGAAGAAACGGAATGCAAAATTTAGTGAGTAGTACTTACGGCTAGGAGCGTTGTGTGCGAACAGGCGACAGGCTTCTTGAACTGCTTGAGTAGTTGAACCGACTAGAGTTAATCGCGGAGGGAGATGTTTTTATCGCTACGCAAATACTCCGCTGGTTCGAGACGTACAAGGGAGGGGGGGGAGAGCGGAGAGGAAAAATTTAAATGACTAATACTGAGCGATAAACTTCACGGAAAATAGCGGATGCGTGAACGTGTATTTATTCAGCAAGTATCTCCTTTCAATAACTTCGTCTACAGATAGATTTGAATACAGTACTTAGAGAATATTCATAGTCCATACTAATATATAACTGCATAACGCGAAAGTGTGTTTGTCTGTTTGTTGCTTGATCACGACTAAACCACAGAACCGATCGACATGAGATTTGGCAGCGAGATGGTTTACATGTCCAGGATGAACATAACCTAACTTTTATATTTAAAATGCGTGAAAAGAAAGATAGAATTGGTTTTTGACAATAAATGTTGGTAAAATCAAAAGGGAAGAATGAGAGTTATATTCGCTTACGATTATTACGCAAAGGATTAGAGATAGGTCACAATATTGTCTACCTCAGCATATGTCTATCTACGAAAATTAATCGAAATAATCGGTAAAAATAGAAGTGTTAAAATACATGAATTTAAGAAAGTAATTTAAGAAGAAAAATAATGGATTATTTATTTTGTGCACTTAATAAAGATACGTCTTTAAATCGTAAAATTTCGACAAATAGGTTAGATTTTAAAAGCGTGCAATCGCATTGTAGCTGTCGCGCTTCGCGTCGGAAGCTCCGCCGCCGCTCCCGCGTGATGTTGTAGTCAAGTACACAGTCAAGTTTTGTAGTAAATTTGTATTATTATTATGGATTTCATAAATTAACAAACATGTTGTACATGTTTTTTAAACCAGAAAGTAAAAGTATTTTGACTTTACAATATAGATAGATTTTATTTTTTCCCGAGTGATGAAGGTCAGTCTGAGAAAGATCCCGGGAAACGCCGGATAATCAGCAAAACTTAATAATTTTAGGACGCCATGGTTCTTATTTCATTAATATGTTGTTCGTGGTACTTCTGTATGGACATTCGTAATGAGTTGCCCACTTATCAACTTGTCTCCGTGCGCGGCGGAGGGTGAAGCTGTGCTGATGTCTACGAGGTTGCAGGACGAGGCAAAGAGTTTAGAAAGACTACCGTCGTCGTCGACGTGTGGTCTTTTTCTAAAGAAATATAAGATGTATTTCACTAGACGTTCAACAACGTATTTATATTTCCTTCGCCGTTGTAACAGTTAATCTACGAAAATAAATATATTTACAAATTCACACAGTATATTGCTAATTATCCAATAAACATATGTTTTAATATATTTTGATTTTCTTTAGTAAGAAACACTCATTCTTCCTTAATAAAAAAAATTGTAAACCTGAAAATAATTGTTCTAACTATTAACTTATTTCTGGCTTTGGATATTCCAAATATCATTTTCTGCAACATAAAATGGTGCTAACAAAAACCAAACCAGAAGACATTCGGCCACCATCAGATGCAAGTATAAATTCCATAACAATCCACGCCTTTTGGAAATTTGGAAATATTTGTTGTTTTTTACCTATACTCTGCTACACAAGAGCAACAACCCTTCAAGAACTTCATCGCTCTATTACTTATTCCCTATGTTGATGAATGAGCAAGTCAATCGATGAGTCACAACGGCGTAGTATGTACAGAAATTACGAAAATGTAAATGTCATAAGACGTCCTCAAATTATTATCTTTTACATAACTTCCTCTCATAAAACGAATTAAGTTCTTCCAGAATAAAAACAAAATGACGTAATAAATCATTCTTCACCCATTTCAAAGTTAAACCAAAATTCGATAGTTCAAATGTTACACTTACTCAAAAAAGAATATGAACTTTTTGAAAAACAACATGAAAGAGTAAGTAAAAACAAGACAGAAGAAAAAGTCTGTTAGATTTATTATTATGATTTTCACCACTTTAAGAACGTAAAATCTTCAAATCCATTCCCTTTTCTGAGCAAAATTACTACATGTTTCAAAAATGACAAAGAAAGATTAAAAAAGGGAACTCTGTCACAACACAAGCTCATCAACACCTGAAACCACACAAACGAAATGGGGGAAATTAATTTACATGAAAATATAATAGTGTAGAATTGGCTGGTCAGAAAAGAGAGAGAAATTCGGTATTCGAAGGAATGATAGGACAAGAAAAGACTGTTCAAGGGAGGCAAGCTGTTCGTTCGCTATCAGCTGTTATTCCCCGAGTCCATTTAAATTAATCTTAGCAGCATTTCTCTTAGTGATCAGTAGGTGCGGTCCAAGAGTGTCAATACTTGCGAGCACATACTGCGTAAAATCCGCGAGAATATAATGCTGTCATATGGGTAAGTTACTTATTTATAATTTCATCAGTTCCGTGAACCGATGATTCATGTAGCTCTGAAGACAAAAGCTCGTGGGAATGGGTTGCTGTGAATAAAATGTTCCTCTCCTTAAGCATTCAAACTTCACTTCAACACATTTTTCGCATTCCATTTTTTAAGTTCCCTTTTGTGTCAATGATGGAACAAGTACAAATGTTTTGCTTCATTTATTTGATTTTACTCCGATACTAATAAAAAAATATATAACATTAAAATATTTAACGTAATGATAATTATTTCGCCTGGTGATAAGAAATAACTCTTGCGAAGCAACAGAATCTTCCTTGATTATTTCCCGTTTTTGTTCATAAATGAGAAGGTAATGACTTTTAATTATGCATTCAGTAAGTAGTGGAGTTAATTCATGAGGATAGTTCATAAGGATATCACGTAAAAGTTAAATGCAAACTTTTACATCTATTTAGGTAAAAACCATTTATTTGAAGGTTTTTTATGAGTTTTTTAGCCGACTTTTGTCGTTTCCAGGGAACACAACGCGGAGGTAGTTTGTTTTCGTTCCCCACATGATTCCTCCTAATTTTATCCAGTATTCTTTATCGAGATCGTAATTTGGAAGATTGATTCAAAATTTCGAAGGAGGAAACGTAATTATATTACTTCTATTAAAACTAGCATTTTATTGAAATTATTGTGAGTGAAATGGAACAGCGAAAAACACACAAAAAATCTAATTTATCAAAATATGAATAATGTGAAATCTCAGTCTGATCATTCCAACTTTTGAACGTGGGCCACTTTTTGCAGGAAAGATTTTATATTCCCATCCTCTTCTAGTTTCTGTAATGACTTTGCCAAAGCATCATCAATCTTTACTGACGATTTTTTTTCTTTTTTCTTTTCCGTTGAATATCCAGGTTTATTTTATCCAGCATATTTCCGTGATACTCGGCGTCCTCTCTTACAATATTTATCAATGAGTGAATATTCGGGTGTGCTCTGGGAATAAAAGAATTTATGCCGCCTGTCTCTGCAATTCCACATGCTTCTCCAACCATTGCTCTACGAAGTAACCGTACAATTCCCTGAGTTTATGATTTCGAGTCACTGTAGGTTTTTAAAAGTAAAAATATCCTAAAATGTTTCATATTGTATTGTTGTCAACTATTTCGAACAACTTATGTAAGCTGTTTCTCTAATATTATTATAAATTCATTCATGTTGAAATAAACCGAATAGTTACGAGTAAATAACGTTCTCGCCATTTTGAGGTCCAAACATCCTCTCATTCATTTTCGACACCGTCGTCAACTGATGCAAAAAATAAGTTACCAAATTTTATTATTTTAGCCGCAGTTCTACAATTTTTATTCTAAAAAATTACCAGGAATAGACGAAGTGAGGGGAATAACAATACTGCATGCTCCGATTTCAAAAATTAACAGAAATAATTGTTGTACCCATTCTAGAATTTTTATTAATTTCATAGCGCTCTTGAGTCATGTCTTTTTGTCTGACGAGAACATAATTTGTTGGAAATTAAATGCATTGTACATTATTTCGGTACAAGAATGTTGCGTTATGAAAATGCATTGTTTTCAAGGTATAGGCGAAAAATTATTTTAAAAATTGATGTAGAAAAAACCTTTTTATTCCTTGACTTGCTTTTTTTACTGGACTAGAGGTAAAATGTGCACTGGATGCCCGTAAGGTTGTGTTTGGTATCGTGTTTCATCGTTTTTGGCGCAGATTCCAATTATTCTAAAAAATATTCTACCTCCGTCGCGCAGATAGACATGTTGAATAATCCGCGAGTTGAAAAGTGCGGACCCCATTCTTAATTACTCATTGTTATTACTATCATTCCTATTATGTTTGAAGAATGGCTCAAAATTACTACATTCTTGTGAGGGTTTTTGTTATCTTTTAATGTACGTGTCGACTTAGAACTAATCCCCCAAAGGAAGACAAACGTTCAAGGATTTCTTTTATTATTTCGAAGTAGTGAAAATTTCAACTTGATCTCACTCGCTAACTAACAGAAAAATAAAATTGCTTTGTGAGTGGCATCTTGCTTTGTACTTGCTTTTCTGCGTTTCACTATTGAATGCAATGTGCCAATTTTTTTTCGGGGGAAGGTGAACACTGCCCTTAAAACACCTCTATTTATAATCCACGAAATTTCTGAATTTCTTGCGTAACACTTTTCTCGTGCGAAGTATTTTACCAACGCTTTCCTCAATCCATTCTCTCTGTTCTTTACAAAAAACTTTCTCAACTTTAATTTTTAAGGCACGTTGCCTTGATGGATTTTCCGGACAATTTGACAATACTTGAATCTCACTTAATGATCTGTAAAGAGTTTTATTAACTAATCAACACACTTTGTTATTTGATAGTAATTGCATTTTATATTGGAAGAATATACTGCAAGGGATAGGTTAGGCAACACGCACGTTTTGTTATACGGAATAGTGATGCTGGTTGCATATACTCCAGTCGTTCCAGGGGTGTGCCTAAGCATCACAAGGTGCGCTCTTGTCACAAGATGTAGTAGTTGGCTACATTGAGCCTACGCATCGAAGAAGGGTTCTGCGTTGTTGCAAGGGGATACAACTCCCGTATCGCACTTCGAAAGGAAAGAGCCACCAGGACAGACTGCGGTATAAAATATAGACACGTTTTATGATGTACTGTCCTGTTCTGTCAGTTAGATGCTCACAGCATCATAGAGGTTTTCGTTGGTTCAGCTACGTTTGAACTTCCTGCTGCCGAAACCAAATTCGATTGATACGATAAAAGTTGAGAAGGATGATTAGTGACCTGTTCATAATAATAAGTACACACCAGATTTATTGGTGACGGTCTCAGAAAATCCTTTTTTATCTCTGACACTAGAATAATTTAACATATACAACATGACTTTACGAATATTAACTAGTTACATTTAATTTACTATAACTCTGTAAGACACGAGACACACAATACAAAGTTATGTGCCTTAAGGAAGGTTGTGTGCTTGCATTCGTCTAGGATATAACGGTGAGAACTGTTGCCCGGATATACGTGTGTCCGACATGAATCCTCTTTATCAATAGTGTATTATTCAGTAAAATCGATTATTCTCCGGCTGAACAAAAATAATTTATTTAACGAACTGTACGTGTATTCGCAGAGCTTCGTCTGTAATTCGAAACCGTCGTGAAAATGTAATCGGAGATGTCTAGAAATTCAAGGAAATGTGTGTTTTACAAACAAAATATATATCTTCCTTATGACAGTCTGATAGAATATTATTCTCTCACGATGACTCGTATTTTATTGATAATGTATCAATTCGCAAGGCATAATTATCTATTTGAGGAAACCTTACCTGAATTCGCTAGGTAGGTGCCATTCCTGTTGTGTTTTCTAATCTACATCGTGTCATCCTGTCCCTCGCTCGCCGCTTGCGCTGCTGAGCCCCGCCGGGAACCCACTGTCGAAAGGCAGAGCTACATCCCCCACAGTTGCGGCAGCGAAGGGGAAGGGAGGGGGACGCAGGCGCTCTTCACTGCAATGGAACAGGTGGGGGGTGGGTTGCTCTGCTCCCGACCGACCGACCGACCGACTGCTCTACTACACTCACTAGGGGATGCGTATAGACCGAGAAAAATCTTTATCTTCTAGAACATTCTGAAGTTCTAGAAGATTGCGCCTCGTTTTCCATCGCAATTTTAGTGTTTAATTCTCTCAAACAGAAAATAATAATAAAAAAGTAAATAAAAAGTAAATAAAATCCCATCCTGGCAAACCGGGTTTTTCTCCGTTTTTCCTTCGGGTAGAGGCGGATTTCTTATACAGGTTCTCTAGGCTTTGTCTAGGGGCGTGTTTATTGTAACAATAAATCGTGAATTTAGTGTTTTTTCAACTCTTATGATTTTTAAAAACTATACTCAGAATAATCTATAGTTCGATAATAACTTGTACATGTAAATTTACAAACATATTTGCGTTAAATTACAAACATATTGACATTATATATGTATTATAACTCGCAGCTAACTTTTTATCTTATCTAGGAACTTTTGCTGAAATTTTTGAATCCGCCTCTGCCTTAGGGCCCTTGATCGGAATTGATGGGATGGTCCCTTGCTTGCTTCCGGAGAGTAAATTAGTTTATTGTCCTCCACGTGGTCATACGCAGTTTGTACTGTTTTTTGACAATAAATTTATTAAATTTACTAAATGGAAAACCTTTTTTAAAAAGAAGCCTTTATTTAAGCGATGTACTAAAGCGAATAAAATAAGTTAATGTTTTCTTTGAAGTAATGCGATGTCAAATGCTAACGCCTCCACACATATTTCACATTAGTAGATCCTAATACAAATAAACGCGTTTACTATCTTTATCCCTGAAAATGATTTAATATTTTATGTCGAATTATTTGTTTTAAAAAAGCTCGTCGCGCGAATTGTTCATAAAAGTGGATACCCATTAATTTTATTGGACATTGAAGGGTTGATAAATAAGTTCTTTTACCGAAGTTTGTATTTTATTTACTATTCGCGCGACGATCGAACGATTTGGGCGCATGAAAAACGAAATAATACTAAACGGAAGAATGTCTAATATGTTTCACAAGCAGTGCAAATCAATGTCACCGAGCCCATCACGATAAAATACATAAAATACAATTAGCGTAGGTAAGTCAATTCGCTATTGTGTAAAGATAATGCAGAATATTTGTTGCGCACACTCAAAATTGTAGAAATCTCTTATTAATATCGTAAAGTGTTTACAACACAAATAAATTACAACAATAATAACAATGCAATATGGGAATACGGAACATTACGCTCCAGATATTTGTGTGTCTTAACGGCTATTTCGTTCGACCAGCTCGATCAGTGGACAGCGCACCCACGACCTCAGCAGGAGGTCCCAGGATCGAGTCCCGATCCGTCGCCATATTTTCCTCTGGCCGCAGACGCGTTGCAAAGCGAAAGATGAAATTTAAAATTTGATTAAGATGTATTGATGTTCGTCTAAATAACAGAGTTACTACCAGAACACGGAAATTTTAATAACTATTTGCGTAAGATTAAGATAACGGATGAGAAAACATGTGTAAGTGGACATTGTGAGGAGACCGTGGAATAAATAATAAGGGAAGAAGATGGTGGATGAGACAAATGATAAAAACTGGGACATTTAACATCAGGGCCTGTAGTATCTTAAAGGGACGACTAGAATATGATATCTTACGGGAATATATGGAACAGATGATGTGTATTAGACGGGAGTTCAAAGCGGAGAGGATACGAAGACATGACAAGCAAATTATGTTCAATGGTGAGGAAAACAGACCATAAAGTATTTTATTGTACAGAATATTCAATCCTGGTAGTAACCTTGTGCCAAGGAGCAGTGCTAAGGACAGTGGATTATGTAAATACATAATAATAAATATAATAAATTTATTGTCAAAAAACAGTTACAAACTGCGTATGACCACGTGGAGGACAATAAACTAATTTAGTTTCCGGAAGCAAGCGAGGGACGTATTCCATCAATTCCGATCAAGGGCCCTAAGGCAGAGGCGGATTCAAAAATTTCAGCAAAAGTTCCTAGATAAGATAAAAAGTTAGCTGCGAGTTATAATACATATATAATGTCAATATGTTTGTAAATTTACATGTACAAGTTATTATCGAAGTATAGATTATTCTGGGTATAGTGTTTAAAAAATCATAAGTGTTGAAAAAAAACACACTAAATTCACGATTTATTGTTACAATAAATGCGCCCCTCGACAAAGTCTAGAGAACCTGTATAAGAAATCCGCCTCTACCAGAAGGAAAAACTGAGAAAAACCCGGGCCATAACAGAGTAGAATGGAAATGAGATGCTTAGGTGGGACGCTTAGAAGGGGATAGGGGTTGGTTGGTGGGAGAGAATCGGACTTGAACTTGTGGAGGGTTCACGCGAACGTACCCCTTGCTCTTTCTCCTTCATTTGTGTTCGTTCTGAAGGTGTTGGCGTCTTCCATTCTCAATACTTCGACCACCCGTCGTCGAGCGCACCGATCCGCCAAGTAATTGACGTTTCTTATCGGAATAATAACGGGTTTACCCTCAATTACAAAATAAATCACTTACGAACCAAAAATATGAGAACTGCGTACAACAATGTGTAGTTCGCGTACAATTCTCTGTTAGTGGATTAGTTTTAAAAAAGAATCGATAACTAGTGCATTTGTTTCGCCAATCAAAATGTCTTCATATCGGTTGCGCTCTCGTTATTTGCTTCCACACCTTTATTCAATTATTGAAAGAGAAGTAAATACTGGTTAGACCGATGCAACCAGGAATCTTACAGATGCTTAATGAACTGATACACCGTTATGTTGAAATACTCGGAAGTGTTTAAAAAACCCGATTACATTCCAATCGATGTATCGAATCAGAAAGTCGATGTTCGAAATTGGAGATATTTATCTCGGAACTAACTTTAAACGTATTCCTTAACATTCGAATCATAGGAAATATAACAATGTCCTTGTACAATGGTCATTACACAACTTTCGCGAATAAAAGTGAAATGTGACATCGTCGTTTATGTACTAATTGTTCGTACACATCTATCAACAAATTATCTGTTTCCTCTATCAGATCTTGTGTGGACATTATCCGTTTTCATATCGTGTTGAAATATCCAAACAAGAAGCTCCAATAAAGACGAAACAACGCGATAAGTGCCGCATAGAAAAAAAACATATGCCTTCTTCATTTCAGCACGAAATAATCAATTCACCGGTGGATAGGAATTTCTCTAACGAAGTATAATCCCAAACAATTCAAAAGCGTTTCAAAGATAATTTTTACGAAAATGAAATATGACTTCCATACTTTATGGAGTTTTGGAATTTTGAAAGAAATGCGAGACGATTGTAAATTTTCGTTAATCGAGTGCTTTTTACGAAACCCAATCAGAACAGGAGTCGTGTTCATCAGTGAAATGAGTTAGTATTGGTTCCAAGTGACGAGTAAACCCCATAGCATTAAGCCGGGAATGGTTACATTTACGTATGAATATTTCTGGATTTTTTTCTCAAGAACACCTTCGAATATTTTAATGAAATTCTTAGAATCCAGATTAGTCGGGGTGAAAAAGCGATGTAACGTTGACTTTCTTGTTTTGTTTTAGTGCGCTTAATACTACAAAATACATGAATTATCTTAAAACTTATTCCGTGTTGAAGTGTCGCAGTAATACACCCCTGGCGGAAGCTTTGTTTTTTAAGTTCGTTTTGTTTACGCGTTTAAGTATTGCTATAGCAAAGTAAATAAAGAAACACATCGCAAGATTTTGACGCAAGTAAACGTTTTGGGTGTCTCTGACAACGGAGAAGTATGTTGTTGTTTTTTTGGCATGACGTCCGTCCGTCTGCATGTGGGCACCGATTCTCATAAAACGGAGGGGTCAATTTCATTTAATTTATAATTCGTATTTGACGTAGGGTCTATTTTGTGTCTATGGTGTGCCTGAATAGTTTAAAACTTTAATATAAAAGTCACTTCACATAAGAAACAAAGTACATTTCAAAAATTTCTCAAAAACAGCTCCAATTTTTTATTTTACTTTTGTGTACGGAAAGTATGATTAGTATGTGTTACAGTAGCATAAGTGGTATTTCTCTCGAATCTGTCTATAGTTTTAGGAAAACTATATTCTTAGCGGCATTACCCCATTTATTCTACTTCTAGCCGTAATTATTTCAAGAGACTTGAAAACTATTTAGCAGTGTATGTGTACCGAACAGAAGGAGAAGAAAGCTTTAGAAATTAAGAAAAAGAATATAATAGCGATAAAATTGATAGCATAACGGAAATGCACTGCGTATAATATTCAATATTCATTAATAATAAATTTAATAATATTCATCGGTCTAGAGTGTCATCCACTCTTTGCCAAAAAGGACCGCATCATTCGGGAATCGTTCTATATAATTCCCTGCCCAAAATACATAAAATACATTATGAAATTGAATATCTTAAAATCCGCGGTTAAAAACTACCTCCTTCACCAGTGCTTCTACACTGTAAAAGAATTTATTGATTTTAATTAAAGTTAAATCCGTCTTGTACGTTATCACGCCATTGCTGTAGCACTTTTTAAATAACTTATAACAATTTCAAAAACTATTTTCTTGCATGATTGTGTTGCCGTATGGCTCATATTAATTTAGTTTTATTTGTACTCAACTTTGGCACGGTTGTGTACATTCATTCTGTAGCCCCATCCTGGCCCGGGTTTTTCTCCGTTTTTCCTTCGGGTAGAGGCGGATTTCTTATACAGGTTCTCTAGGTTTCGTCTAGGGTCAAAGTGTTTCTTGTAACAATAAATCGTGAATTTAGTGTTCTTTCAACTCTTATGATTTTTAAACACTATACTCAGAATAATCTACAGTTCAATAATAACTTGTACACGTAATTTTTTGCGTAAAATTACAAACATATTGACATTCTATTAGTTTTATAACTCGTAGCTAACTTTTTATTTTATCTAGGAACTTTTGCTGAAATTTTTGAATCCGCCTCTGCCTTAGGGCCCTTAATCGGAATTGATGGGATGGTCCCTTGCTTGCTTCCGGAGAGTAAATTAGTTTATTGTCCTCCACGTGGTCATACGCAGTTCGTACTGCTTTTTTGACAATAAATTTATTAAATTTATCATTTACGAAAAAAAACCTGCATGTGCGAAGTGGCTGTTGTGGCTATTGATCCCGACGCAATTCACGGACTTCAGCAGCATGTCTCGCAGAGAACGGCGTTTCCGCGAGATCACGGCGCATCATACGCCTCGTTCTAGACTTCAAAGACGGACTATAATCACCGCTCCACTTTAGTCAAGTCACCGAGAAGAATAATTCTTTTCTTTATTTTTGTTGTGTTTGTTTTATAACACAACTTTATGAATTATAAATGTAAAAAAATACAGGATTTAATGGTATAAACAATATTTAGGAACTCGCTCCACTCGATTGATGTGGTGCAAAACCATTGCAGATACTGCTTTCCCATACGCGTCTCTCTGTCTTTCCGCACAGAGTGAGAAAAGAAGTTCCGTATTGAAACTTCTTACTGTACTTTATTCTGAATAAAGATTCAGAATACTATTTTAAAACATATAGATACATATCAGTCTTATAAATATCGTAAGAGTGTTATGTAAATGTAATTTGGTTGTAGTCAGCAATTGATGTATTTCCGTATCTGCATAACATTAACATAACACTCTTACGATATTTTATGTCACTTTTTCCGCAGATGGAGAAACATATCTGAGAAAGTATATGCAATGGTTTTGCATTTTACTAGTTTTTGTAATAATTTTTATCTCGTAAAAACAATAATATCAGTTCGCTTGGAACATCGAAGCTTATGTGAAAGAATGGTCGAGTTTTTCTAATCTCAACGTGGTCGATTGAGTAACATTTAATTAAGTCCATTCGCAGTTCTCCGTCTCTCAGTAGACTTCGCCGCCCTCCGGCACTTCGTACAAGTTGGAGACATCGCAGCGGAGTCACGATGGAGACAGTATCTCGAATCTCGTCTTCTCTCCTGTTCCACGAGTTGGAGCGGAATCACCAGATAATTGGCACTAAACTCCTCTCCTCACGTCAAATGCGCTTCCTCTTGTAGACGCAATTCTTAGTGCTCTATGCTTCGGTTTATTATTAACCTTTTAGACTCGTAGTTACACAAGCATGTATGAAATAGTATTATAGAGGATAGTTGGTAGCATATTGATTGGTATATGAAGATGAATAAATTGAAAAAAATGTATAGTTGCACCAATCTTTATTGTTATAAAAAAAGCATAAGTTTTTTCGCTGACGAAGTCAGCATATTCAGACTGTTTATTCGGATGAATATTTGGCAAAAGCATTTGCCAAAATATTCTGACCCTGTATTTTCCAAAATATTCTTCCGAATGAAGCATTTGTCAAAATATTCTGGCTCAGCATTTTATGAAATATTCTTCCGAATAAACAGCCTCAAGTTGCTGACTACTCAGCGAAAAAGATTTTGCTTTTATTATGAATAATTAAGAATGGTCAAACTATATACAATTTTTTTTTTTTCAATTTATTGGAAAAAGTATTGCAATCAGGAAAAAAATCGAGATCTATTCAGATCTTTCCGAATTGGCTCCAGAAGAATCTATTAATATTTACATATATTTGCGATTACGTCCAATGGCGTATGTATGTTTGTTAAGAATTTTGTTCCCCTTATGACTCACAAACAAATTAATGCTTCGAAGCGAAACTTGATCATTGACTTTGAATGCATTGAGTACAGACTTTTCTGTACCACTCATTCCACCTTTATTTGTATCCTGCTCTCCACTTTGTGTTAAAATTCAAAATTTTGAAAAAATATGCATAAATATTTTTATTTTACATCAAACTCTGCGTAGAGATTGCTAAACAAAATTCCTGCATGTATAACGGTTTTCGCGTTCCAGCGAAAAGTTGTATCTGGAGAAGGGTTATTGTACAGTCAGGTATAGTAAGCAATAAAAAAAACCAACAAACATGACATTGGAGGCGCTTCCTTTGAAGGTATTTTGCGAGGAAGATATTCAGTATATGAGAGTGCAGATACGTAGGTAATTGCGTAACATTGTAAGGTTTTGAGAATAAATATTTATAAACAAATTGAACAGTAAAATGTAACGAAGTATTAGTAAATTTAATATGTTTATCAGATAAATAATGCGAGACTTACTACCTTTTATTGACGAACAGATCATATTCTGCGATAAAAAACTCAAACGAATAATAAT
The DNA here is from genome assembly GCA_002313205.1 of Laupala kohalensis. Taxonomy (NCBI): domain Eukaryota; kingdom Metazoa; phylum Arthropoda; class Insecta; order Orthoptera; family Trigonidiidae; genus Laupala; species Laupala kohalensis. The sequence goes on from NNCF01126959.1 coordinate 111,649, forward strand.
TCAATTTTCTTGTATAATGGACGTTAATTTGAAATAGAATTAATTTGTTTATCTTTCATTCCTTTAAATTATTTTCGGGCCGCTTATTACTGTGATCTATTTGTTAAGAAGTATAATTGGAAAGTTAAGTGGAGAACACTTCTGATGTTATTGTGCACAGAGAGAGCTTCATGCGAACAGCGCTGCCATTCCACGAAATAAGAGTATTCGTGAGGGAACTGGGTAAGAGAGATGTAGGATTTCCCTGTAGTTTCAAGTGTCCAATCGAAATTGGACGAAGGGGGAATCTGCTCTCAGACACCTGAACCCTGCAATCGTGCCAACCCAACACACGGATTCAACCGCAAAGCTCGTCTCTTCTGTCACTATTTTCGTTTTGTGCGTCTGTTCTATTCGAAGAGACGAATCGTCATAATTTTTCATTACTTCCTTTTGTTTCTCTCACCCACATAGTTGACGCGAAACGTAAATTGTTTAACTGATAAAGAAAAACGCCTTTACTTTCTTAGCAGACAGTTTAATTTTTGCTCTAATTAATAAACAATTTGGATTCTAAACGTTTCTAAAGAATATACGTTCATAATAATAATAAATTTATTGTCAAAAAACAGTACAAACTGCGTATGACCACGTGGAGGACAATAAACTAATTTACTCTCCGGAAGCAAGCGAGGGACGTATTCCATAAATTACGATCAAGGGCCCTAAGGCAGAGGCGGATTCAAAATTAGATAAGATAAAAAGTTAGCTGCGAGCTATAAAACTAATAGAATGTCAATATGTTTGTAATTTTACGCAAAAAATTACATGTACAAGTTATTATCCGTCTCTAATGTGAGAGAGTGAGACTTCTTCATTGTTGTTCGCCTACTTCATTGTTGACTGTTAAGTTTGAACGTATGTTTAAAATCTAATTCGCTTTTATGAATTTGTAACATGTGTATTTTATTTAACTAATTTGAATCAAAATTAAACTGTCCTCTTAAAAACTAAAGGCTTCTTTCTTCATTAGTTGTATTCAGAAGAGCATACATTAAAAATTACAATAGTAAAGTGTTTAAAACTTTTCTTTCGGAATTGTTCTGAAACATGAATATTTTACCTTACCATTATCTACATTTTAGAAAACCTCGTGAAGAATCGAACCGATGCCCACAGGACTGGAGCATAACACTTGCAGACAGAGTTGTGACATACATTGATTGCATCCGTTTGTTTTTTCTTCCTGTACAATCGAGAAGGGAGTCGTAGGATGCGCATCTCTCGTTGCTTTACCAAAGGGATGGAGAAGGGCTATTACGACATCGGAAGGGTGGGAAGGTGGTTATGGGGNCTCGCGGACGCAAAGCAAAGGGATCGAAGCAATGCTTTTACTTCGGCCACAGCGTTACCTACAGAGAAGGCCCTCGTTCCCTGTTCCACTCAACCTGACCTACTCACGTGAACAAAAAATATTTCGAATTTTCTTGAGGTCGGAGAGCGGGAAGAAACAATTGTATTTTTTGGATTTTGTTACTGATCTGTATTTCTATTAGATAACAACTAATTTGGGCCTTCTCTGAGTGGAACCTCTCTTAACCGATATCTCGGCCGGTTACCTGTTTGACCGGTTAAACCGAGGTTCTACAGAAAAATGTATTTTAATTGTACAAGAGCCTACAATTTGATCAGGTATCTCGAATATACAAAAGCAAATGAGACATTGTAACTCGTTTTATTGTAGTGTTTGTACATAGACGAAAAAAATGAAAAAATAATAATAGAAAAAATAGACTCTGAATCAAGAGGAGCATCCAACTGGAATCGAACTCCCTCCCTTCCCACATTCACACGAACACATTGCACACCTAACATCGCAATGTCAGCAGTTTTACATTCGAGGAAGTTTCCAGCAAAAGATCCGAATGGCAGTCAAACAATCAATGTTTGAGTCACTACCTGCTAGCAGCCATCTTACACGCTGAAAGAGAGAGAGAGAGAGAGAGAAACACCTCTCGGTTCATCCGAGGTCTTTTATCGCTAAAGAGGATTCCACTCTCTTTACTTCTTTGACGATGTTTTTTTCTTCTTCTGACCTTCACTACTATTTTTTTGATATTATTGATCATCTTTTGACACTTTTGACTTTTCTCATCTGGACTTATTTCCTCTCGCTTCGTATCACAGACGATTTTCTTCAACGTGTCTGTCTTTCGAGGCTTTTTAGTGGAACCCGACTACTTTATTTTTGAAGGCGAGGACGCGGGGTGTCACTTGCCTTCTGGTAACCGACGCGGCACAGACGATGTGCCTATGATGCGTCGTCCCTCTATACCGAATGAACTTTAAGGGTTGGTACAAGACACTGTAACAATAATTTATTGTATAGGAATAATGCATGCGCTGAGGCGTCTCGTTTATGCGACTCCACTTGACTCAGGTGAGGATCCCGTGGCTCGTATATCCCGAAATATTGAAAAAGTTGGTATCGTAAAAAATCAATATGCAGTCTGGATACAATCAGAAATATGAACCTGAATAATGACCACGACTCCTCTAAATGCTCCTACTTCCAGAGAAATCACGACTGTATTTTCCCATCCGGAGACATCATTTAGCATTCTTGACAAGCTGATAGGCTTCATTGAATTCTGTGGCGGAGAGAGGAAACGCTTAGTGTAGATAAACAATGCGAGCAGAGTTTTATTTCTGCAACGAAAGAATTGTCTCATTGTGACGCAAGGAAATGTAACTTCACCGATGCATACAAATACTTTCTCTGTGCTTGAGCTAGCGACCGTGATTTCCTTTATGCAGTGTAAGTCTATTAGGCTCTGTCACCATTTTAGTGTTTCTCTTCGCAGCAGTCTATTACACAATGACGGTTGTTGAGGTTTGCAGATCTACAATTTTGTGTCTTGCTACTGAAATACGAGGAGTCACTCGGTTTATTTGCGGAACTCGTGTGCATCCTGAAGCACCAACCATAAACTTAAATATGGAATATATCCAGCAATCTTTTATACCGGTTGTTCGAAAGGGAAAATGAAGTTTGAGATTTCTGTCTATGTCGCACTATGTCGCACTTTGGTAGGGGAACTCGATTCCCCTCTCTGACTGTTGACTGTTGCCCACAAATACCTCACCCCTTCCCCAAGCGGATGCGCGCGAGAGAGAACCTAACCTAACTGTATCTTCTAAATTTTTACGGACAACACACAGTAGATACCGCTGGGTCATTATCATATATAAGTCTATACTGCCAACAGCGACGAAGGCGTTAAGTTCGCCGTTCCGCCGCTCGTGGCGCGACGATCTGAGTGACCTGTCGAACGTTCTTCAGAGAAACCGTAGAAAAGTGCATGAGATGTTGCGTTAACAGCAGTTAAAATCTGCGTTCTATTAACATCAATCATTTGGGTGTCGGTGCGTGAAGGAACATAGTAAACGACATCTTGACTAGAGTTCGATTGCGGTTCGATTGCTAAGAAGCATTGGACCCAGTGGCGGATCTGAACTCTTTCTTCACAGATGAAATTGAAGTTGATAAATGGCATACTTTGTAAAAGTGTTATCAGGTTAATAATTGTTATTAGTTATAATATTCATGTTATTAAAAAAATAATTGTCATTAGTTATACCAGTTATTGTTATTAATAATATAATTGTTATTGTTGTTAATGATACCAGATTAATAAAATAAATAAATAATAGGTATTGTAATTAATAATACCGGATTGTTTATTATTTATTTGATGCATTTTATTTAAAGTTAATATTTACAAAATTTGTGTTGTAAAACCATAATATTTAAACAATAATGTTTCCCCCTTGATTACTAAATACAAAGTGTCAGTACATTTGGAACTGCTACTCCATAATAGGGGCAAGTACCTTCCGCGTCTACGCACTTCTCATTCGTTCCTGTCTTGTGACGGAGTGTACGATGTATGACGCTAGTTACAATTGTGCGCAAGCGCTGATTGACCGCTGAGGCAGTCGAGAGTGGAGAGCTCTGGTGGCAGGATGCGGCGAATGAAGCGCCCTTGACATCCTTGAAACAATTGGAGCAGCGGCGGCGGCGGCGGCGTCCACACTCGAGAGATTCTTTATTCTCCGCCGATCGTGTTTATATTCAAAGCGCCTGTCTTAATTATCCACTACTCTCTTGACTTCATATTCCTTTCTCGTGTTCGGTGAAAATAATCCAATAGACGACGTTAGTGGAATGTCCGTTTTCCGAATCAACGATATTCAAAATGATGTATTTGTGTGTTTGTAAGTGTGAGTGCGTGCCTGTGTATCTGTTTGTGTTCGTGTACTTATGTGAATATTTACACTTGGGGCCTCGTATAATAAATTTATTGTCAAAAAAGCAGTCACAAACTGAGTATGACCACGTGGAGGACAACAAACTAATTTACTCTCCGGAAGCAAGCAAGGGACCATCCCATCAATTCCGAACAAGGGCCCTAAGGCAGAGGCTAGGGATTCAAAAAAATTTCAGCAAAAATTCCTAAATAAGATGAAAAGTTAGCCGCGAGTTATAATACTAATAGAATGTCAATATGTTTGTAATTTTAAGCAAAAAAAATATTTTACATGTACAAATTATCGAACTATAGATTATTCTGAGTATAGTGTTTAAAAATCATAAGAGTTGAAAAGACACTAAATTCACGATTTATTGTTACAATAAACGCGCCCCTAGACAAAGCCTAGAGAAGCTGTATAAGAAATCCGCCTCTACTCGAAGGAAAAACGGAGAAAAACCCGGGCCAGGATGGGGCTACAGAATTAATGTACACAACCGTGCCAAAGTTGAGTACACATAAAACTATATTAATATGAATCATAAGACACAACAATCATGCAAGAAAATAGTTTTTCAAATTTTTATAAGTTATTTAAAAAGTACTACAGCAATGGCCTGATAAAGTACAAGACGGATATAACTTTTATTAAAATCAATAAATTCCTTTGCATTGTAGAAGCACGGGTGCAGGAGGTAGTTTTTAACCGCGGATTTGAAGAGATTCTATTTCATAATATCTTTTATATTCTTGGGCAGGGAATTATATAGAACGATTCCCGAATGATAAGGTCCTTTTTGGCAAAGAGTGGTTGACACTCTAGGGCGATGAATATTA
>NNCF01126959.1:117284-142448 GCA_002313205.1 Laupala kohalensis
TAGGAATTTTTGCTGAATTTTTTGAATCCGCCTCTGCCTTAGGGCCCTTGATCGGAATTGATGGGATGGTCCCTTGCTTGCTTCCGGAGAGTAAATTAGTTTTTTTTTCCCTCCACGTGGTCATACGCAGTTTGTACTGTTTTTTGACAATAAATTTATTTATTCAACGTGACAATTCCATTTGAGGTTGTCTTGAATATGGAGACCTAAGAATTTTGTATTCATAACAGTTTTTAATTGTGTTCCGTTTAAAGAAAGAGAAACTATATAGACTTATAGATAATAAATTTATTAACTTTCTTTCTCGTTGTTACCTAATTTTTTAAACATTTTATATCGTGTTTGTGAATTTTATAGATGATTGGGCGATGATTTGTAACTTAACTTCTTATTATTGTATCATATGTATATTATTGTATCTGGCACCGAGCATTACTCACTTGCAGATTAATAAATTATCATTATTAATGTTGTTAAAATATATTTCGAATTCCATCCCACGCCCAAGTATGTCTCTGGATACACTGATTGTGAGTGGTAAAGTCAGAATCATTAATTTTATTTCACTGTTCTTTATTTCTTTTATAAAATCGTTCCTTGTAATGTTGTATGACATGATTCTAAAGTGTATTTCTTACTACATTCACATTGTTGTTGTATTTTGGAAAATGTGACAGAATCTTTCTCTTCTTCAAATCGCCCTTTGCGGTCTTTGTAGCGTCTCCGTCAAGTTATCGCACTTTTTCTCTCCGACTCAGTTTCTTAATATTGTTTAACCTATTTTTCACTTCGATTCAATGGAAAGGTGATAAAAACAGACAATTTTTACTCGGTTACAGAATACGTTTAACTCAAAGACCTTATAGCAAACATAAAAACCTATTACTTTTCCTTATCTTTCTCCAGATTTTAATTCTTTGGAAATCGTATGAAGACGCTTTCCTATTCAAAATAGAGCGGCTATGAAGAAACCATTCATCGCAAACAATTCCGAAACATCTCCATCACAAACCCTCGAGATCCGGGACAGCTTTGTTTTTCATGTATCTCGTTTAATCCGCATAAGAGGACATCCTCTTTAAGTTTGAAGTTCGAAATCCGTTTTGTTTCGCGGCGCAACATTGTTTCCGAGAAAACGTTTCTCTTTGGATCTGCAGTCAAGCGGGGAAATAAGTGTTTGGAATTGGTTTGTTCGGTCTGAAAATATGCTTTATAATGTTACGAAATATTTTAGTGCGAAATATCGGATAGTTTAGCAGACGCGGATTCAAAAATTTCAGCAAAAATTCATAGATAAGATAAGAAGTTAGCTACGTGTTGTAATACTAATAGAATGTCAATATGTTTGTAATTTAAAGCAAAAAATTACATGTACAAGTTATTATCGAACTATAGATTATTCTGAGTATTGTGTTTACAAAACATAAGAGTTGAAAAAACCAACACTAAATTCACGATATATTGTTACAATACACACGCCCCTAGACAAAGCCTAGAGAACCTGTATAAGAAATCCGCCTCTCCCCGAAGCAAAACCATTGCAAAACCCGGGCGAGTGGAGGTTCTGCGGCGCCTTTTAAAAGAAAACGATTTCTGTTGGTGACGTGCTGTTTTCTATGTTTGTCCTTCGCAAAAAGCATCGACGAAAAGCATTTGCTGTGAAGGACTTCGAATGAACGAGCTTCGTCGAAATGCCTCATTTTCACTCACCGACTCTCGCGTAGAGATGTTCTCAGCTCACGGACACATCTGTGTCGAATCTCGTCCCGCGACTCGTTGTCATCTGTAGACACGCGTGATCTATATTCCGCGCCGATAACCTTATCTCCCGTTCTGGTACCCAGCTCTCTTCTGCTGGTGAAGGTCACGATATTAAGCAATTGCGACAACACTCCAGACAGGCGACTATAGTTTTTTTTTATATAGCGAGACGTTCCGATTATCTGTGTTCTGATACGGAATCACGATTCGTAATGTTTCCTTCTCAGAATGTAGAACTATGTCGTATGTGTAAAAACGTATTCAAAGATTTGAAACGAACGAAACTTATTTTTTATATAACTCAAAATTGTGGAGCGCAAACTCCTTTAACTGATAATGAAATTTCAGTTCAAAATTGCTTTCAAGTGTCGCATTTTTTTATTTGTCATGTATTGGAATGAATTCAATACAGCTTCCGAGTATTTAGAAATAACGAACCAAATGGTCTCATTTTTGTCATTAAGCGGAAACCATTTCAAGTTCTATCCGAACATGTTCCTAACACTTATTCAATATTATTTTATTTCTTTGAATATTTGACGTGGTGTAGGATATCAACAAAACTTTAAAAAATAACCTCGAAGCTTGTTTTTAATTAGAGTAGAATTTGGCAATTTCTTCCCTTCTGTAAAACGAAACTTTAATATCCCGGATGGGGATAAGGAAGTGAAATCATTTGTGATGAGATGTCGCATTCCCATATCACAATTTCCTAACTTAAAATTTTGTGATGAAAAATACATATCCTCTCTTTATAAGAAACATTTTGTCGATTGAACCGATCTTTTTCGCATGAACTGTGCTATCTTCTCATGTCAAGTGGGGAAAATCTCTAGTGTATTAGAACGTTTGTTCGCTTCATCCACCCCCCACCCCCGTCACGCACACACGGAAACTAAGCCTTCCCATTCATTGTGTAGAGACTGAACAGTTTCCATCTACTTCTGAAAATTGAGTAGAATGTTGCCCTGAGTAGAATGTTGCAGAAGCGCGTGGCGATTGTGAATGGAATATTTCCACCGGATGCTGAAATAATGGCCCTCCCGAGAAGGACGCTGGCATATCGGTAAAGACGCAGTGTTCTCAGAAGCTGAGGGGTGACCAAGATGACGTAGAGTGCTCAGTACGGTAGCGAAGGCGTGATCACGTGACCTCCGCTTCCGTATATATTGGGAGGATTGAAGATCCTCAGAGACTTTTCTGCGGAAGTGTTTGGAAGTACCCCGGTTATTTGAGATGTGACTTGGTTAGTTTTGGTCGTCAGACCACTGAGAATTGCGGCGGTAATTCAATTACATTGCTATTAGGCGCGAATGACGTAACTTGGAACAATTAGTTATTTCGGGATAGCAACTTGTAAATTTTTGAGATTCGGATGATCTGGGTAGATTTCCGAATTAATTGATAACACCAGTATTCATATCTGTGTGTAATTGTTGCTTTCAGATAGCAATAACTGTGTAATAACAAATTCATACTTGTATTCATGATTTGAGAGTTCGTTCAAGTTTGTAAATACGCAGATTTCAATGTAACTTGTATTAAAGGAATATTTTATTGTTATTACACGTGTGTTTGATTGTTGGGAAACCAAGCTGGTGGCAACGAACTCTACCATAAAGGTTGTGGTTTATGGTTGAATCCCGCTTCTACCCCAAAAATACCCACATCGCATCTGGGCTTGTGGTGTGGTGTAACAATAGCCTACATATACAATATACTCACATATATACATGTATATAAATATACTCGCATATATAATATTTATGTGTGTGTGTGATATCCCCACTCCTGAATAAAATCCTGAGCAAGCCCCTGTTACTAATTAATAAATTTACCGTAAATTCGAAATTAAGAATTAAAATTTTACCCCAGTTAAATGTGACGATGCATTATTTATTTATGAAGTTCCAGAATGAAAAGGAAGTTTTAAAATCTCGTGTGTTCGGTTCCCATTTCCTCGTTGTGTGTTTCTCACGTGAGCGTAACGTCTCTGCGCGATCTCTCTCTCTCTCTGTATCAGATGCGGGGGTTCCCCGTTGCGTGGGTGCCACCGAAATCACGTGCTTCGTCCTCCTCCAGGATAATCTTCTCTATTGTAATTACATTGAAATGACTCTGTGAGGAAATACTTTCTTCTAACGCATGCTCTTGAAAACACTCTTCTTCTTCCTTCGCGGGTTCTCACGAGTAAAGATTACAATTCGTTACGATGCATTAAATAGAGCTATCTTGGGTTCGAATCTCAAGTAATTATTTCTTTGGAGAAAGAGCCATTTCAATGTTTCTTGAACTGAAAGGTACGCGCATTCCGGGGAGCAAATAAACGCAAGATGTGTTGTGTTGTCTATTAAAACCACTTTTTACTCTTGCGACAGTACTTTCACCAGTTTAGCTCACGTCATCAGTGTGACAATTGCCAAGTGTGAGTGGCGGATCTAAGGGGACTTTAGCCCTCCCTCCCCGCTGCCCCCTTTACACCGCAACCCTTTAAGAGATAAAATGGAAGTTCATAAATGTGAAACTGAAATCAGATTAATAATTGTTATTATTTATAATATTTATTAGTTATAATTGTTGCTATTAATAATATAATTGTTATGCCAGGTATAATAACTTTAATAAATAGTTGTTATTGTTATTAATAATACCAGATTGTTAATTATTTATTTGATGTGTTTTATTTAAAGGTAATATTTATAAAATTTTCGTTGTAAAGCCATAATTTTTAATCACAAACGCTCACCCCCCTCCTTGATTGCGGTCCCGAGATCCGCCACCGAACACAAGGGCGAAAGCACTTTCCCGAGAGCGGAAGGTCGCGCTAGTACGCAACAGCGCATCTCGGTTTGATTCTTTTTATAAAAAATAAATAAATAAATAAATAGTAGTTAATACCTCACCGCTATCCAAATACGAATGAACGCCCAGTTCCCGTCCTCGACGACAGGAGCGTTGAACGCAGAGTAGCGTCGAGTGAAGCGAGTGTCACCCTCCAGCGGCCATTTTGTTCTTAGTGAAGACTCTGTTCGGTTCCCTTCTTTATTTAGTATTAAAACTGTGAACAAGGACACAATAAGTTGGCGACTGTAAAGTTTGAGCAATTAATTTATAAATATAATGTATACAAAGTTAATGTTTATATATTCAGTTGCTAATTTCATTCCGGTGAATTATTTATGAATATTGAAAAGAGTGAATGCACACAAGTTTAATTTCAAATTATTTCAGTTACTATTTAAAACTTCATCGGAGTTACGTTGTTTAATAATTCATATTAGTAAAATCGTATGATTTCTAATTCACGTTCATTTTTTTAAAAAATGTTTCATTCTTCTGTGACCTCAGTTCTTGTCGCGTTTCTTTGGCGTCACAAACATTGGAACCAGCCCGTAATACGAAAAGTTCATAAAAATTCCAATGGAGGTTAAAATATAATTAATCCTTTAAATTTGAAATGAAATACAAAATGAGTCATTCTGATCCAACTTGTAATAAAAATGTAGGCAGGAAAGAAAATTGTGCACGCAAATATCTTTTGAATGAACTAGTTTTTCGTTATTATAAGTTTTGTTGGTAATAATGTTCATTAACAAAATTGTTCTCGGGAACTTTTTCTTCCGAAGGATCGATCATTCCACTGTGATCGACTTTCCTTTCGCTGCAGCACACGAACGCACGAGCCATCTTCAACAACATTTTTCTTCAACAAATCGACAGATGAATTCGCTATTCCTATGCGAGCGAAAACACATTCGTGTTGCTGTATAAGAAACTGGAAATTAATCAACATTAAAGATGTAAGAATCCAGGATTTGATTTTGGGAGGAGCCCCGTAACGAGAAATACTGTACATGTCGATAATACCTTGTACATGTAAATTCACAAACATATTTGCGTTTAATTACAAACATATTGACATTACATATGTATTAACTCGCAGCTAACTTTTTATCTTATCTAGGAACTCATGCAAAAAAAACTTGAATCGGCCTCTGCCTTAGGGCCCTTGATCGGAATTGATGGGATGGTCCCTTGCTTGCTTCCGGAGAGTAAATTAGTTTATTGTCCTCCACGTGGTCATACGCAGTTTGTAACTGTTTTTTGACAATAAATTTATTATTATTACTGCGGTGTGCTCCGGAAATAAAAAAAAATGAACTTCTTGAAATTGCAACATAAGACATATTCATAACATAACGAATCAATTTAGATTGCAGTTTTTATAAACATCCATTAAAAAATTAGTTTCTTTAGCCCAATTTTCCTTTGCGCGTTCGTGATAACAAACCTATTCACTGTTTCAGATTTATTGAATATAGTTTCAACAGTAATTTACGTCAAATCGGAAGCGTTTCGACGTTTCATAAAACTATGAATCATTTGTATGAAATAATATCAAATCAGTGATACAAAAATCGAGGATGAAAGTGATACTATTTAAATATAATTTTGGGTATCGAAAATAAGGTGTTTGATTTTTTACCAAATGCGCGGGCAGAGAATATAATCCCTTGGAACCAGCCGGAAATTTCAGATTTCAATGAAAAACTATTCGAATTAAAGGTCGATAGGTCGTAATTAATGATTCATGAATCGTACACTGTAATTATTTTAATTTTTTAAGAACAATAAAACATTTCCGTCATTAATTATTTGTGCCTATAAAGTTTCACTTTTCCAATTACAAATTATTTATTTATTTTTATTTATTATTTCCTCCATTTCGATTGTCTTTCTATTGGTAATTTTCTGTTTGGGTAAAATGTAGGCTCGGAACGTCGCCGGGGTGTATGTTGGAAGTAGTGAAATATCGCAACCCTACGCTCGTGTTGGAGTGGAAATCTAGAAGAGCAAAGTAGGTCATGTTTCCTCGCGCATCTACTACGGATTGGTTTGCACAATGCGCACTCGCGAAACGACGGTTGGACGCCATTGATCTCATCTATATGTTGAGAGACTCACCTGCGTGTCCGTCTGTGAGTATTGAGCGCGCAGAACGCGGCCGCCCGGCGGCTGCCCTGTCTGCACTCACGTCCCTCTGCACGCGCCGATCTCGACTTCGCTGTCAGCCCCTCAGCTGCAGACGCTCAGAACATCATCTCGCTTTGGACCAATTGGGGCCAATGAGGCCACGCGCACGACGCGAGGGGGGCGGGCATTGGGCGGTTTCAAGAGCCAATCATGTTCATCATTTCGTGAACTAACATTTTTTTGAATTATAGTAAATTGGTCTCGTTAAATCCCAGTCTTTTTTTGTTTTCTTTAAATTTTCCTTTGATACCTTGTGCGGTTAATTATTTACGTCTCAGATGCGTGCCTATGAGTGAACAATTAATGTTTTCTTATGGTACGGTATCATGCTTTGGGGTTATTTAACATAGAGCATCCAAACTGGTTTTCTTATGACCATGTTGAGGACAATTGGCAAGGATGGGACCTTCTTACCAATTCTAAATTAATATTAATTTACATTATTATATACCCGTCATTGCTCGGAATTTGAAAAGAAACTTTAAACAATCAAAATTAAAAAAGAATTCACGAGTAAAACATTAAAGTGTAAACAAATATTAGTGCAGTTTTCCGTTGTTCTTTATTAATTTTCAATACATTGATAATTATTCATTGGTGCGCTTTCCTTCATTTTCTCCGACATTGTATGTGTTGGAAACAAAAAATATGTACTTTTTACATCTGATGGATCTAAAAAATAGTTGTTTTATTCGGAGTAGTTGTACATTGACAATATGATCTTGTTCGCCTAATGTTACTCCATGGAAATTATACCCCATGAACGTTCGTTTATAAATAAATAAACTTTATTGTAAAAAAACAGTTGCAAACAGCGTATTGTCACGTGGGGGGGGGCAATTCACTGTGTTACTCTCCGGAAATAAACAAGGGACCATCCCATCAATTCCGATCAAGGGCCCAAGGACAGTGGCGGAATTAATACTTATGAAAAAGATTAATCAAATACTACTCTCTTGTTTGTTACTCTTTACGTCGATATGAAGAAAAATGAAATATGTATTCTTAACTGTATCATGCGTGGAGAGGCCATTTCTCTAACCAATCAGTATATCCATGACTTCCTTCAATTACCAGTCTGGATCCTGCATTATGTAGCAACGGTGTACCGTTGGCCGGTTTGATTAAATGCGTTAACTTTATTTCAGCGAATGGATTGCTTACGCATTTATATTCTTCGTGTAAAATGAATCTGAACTTAAAGTAATTATTTATTTATTGTGGTCACGCTATATTTTTTAGCTTCTATGTTATTGACGACTCAATATATGAACGTGTTAGCTCTTTGAACTTCTCTTAGAGACCGGTGTTGTGAAGCGTAATTGTAGGAGGCCCACAAACATGGACGACGTCCTTCCATCGTGTGCACTCGTTTTCCAAGAAACAAGACGTAGCCGCCGCTCCATTGTCCGAGACATCAGTGTGGGAGCGAAGGATCTTTGACTCACGTGAACCAAGAATCAGTCGACACTCGTTCATCTCCGTGATCTTCTATGATGGTTGACAGTGTGTCTCAGAGTATCCGTATATATTTTGTCTCTACAGGTGAGTTCTGCTGTGCACACTTTTACATTCACAACTTAAAACTTATCAATTCATACCGATATGTAAAAGTGAGTCTGTTTGCTGCCTAATCGCGACTGAAACCACTGAACCTATCGAGATGAAATTTGGCAAAAGGAGATGGTTTAGATGTCCAGAATAAACATGGGAAAACTTTTATTTGAAGAATGAGTGATAAGAAAGATAGAAATGGTTTTTGAAGATTGAAGTCGATAAAATATTCGCTTACGTTGCCTAAACGGTTACTGAGACAGGTGACAACTACGAATTGTTTGCCTCAAAGAGTTCTACAAAAACATTCGGCGACATCAGATGTCTATCTACAAACGTTAACCTAAATTATTGATACAACAATATAAATATACAAGTGTTAAAATACTTCAATTTAAGAGAATGCTTTATGGAGGAAAACAATCAATCTTCATAAAATTGAGTCGCTTATTTGATTTGTGCAGTTAACAAAGGTAAAAAAGGCTGGAAATCGTAAAATTTCGACGAATACTTTAGATTTCAGAAGAATTTTAATGAAATAGCGCAGCCCCGTCACGCCTCGGAATCGGAAATTTGACTGACGCGCCCGGCGTGGCTCCCGCGAGATCCTATACAGTCGAATTTTGTAGTAAATTTGTATTATTATGAATTTATAAAATTAGGATGCTGTACATATAAAAAAAAACAGTAAGTAAAAATACCTTGATCTTGGAATATAGATAGATTTAATTTTTTCCTGAGTAAATGAAGATTAGCTTAAACAAAATCCGGGGCAACGCCAGGCAATCAGCTAAGTACTAATCATAACTCTAATAATAACAATAATTTAACTCTAACTACTCTCGGCGTTGTTTTCTATGTTAAACCCATTTTTGATCGGATGGGTATAAAGAACCGTAAAAACGGAATGAGTGCGTCGTGGTTCATTGTCAGCCCAGGCGGGATTAATATTATTATTGGCAGATGTACAGTATTCATTTTTAAATTTTACCTTGATACTAGTCGTAGGTTTCATTTTCAGGTTAAAGTTTCTATCCATTTCGATCACGCAACAGAAGAGTTTTAGGTCTCCACTATAGATGTGGACCTGTTTGACTATTTCGTGTAAATGAGTAAACTTCTTTCCAATTTTTGAAACTTCCGCATTCATATTCACCTTGGCTATTGTTCAAGTCAGGTTTTTGAAGTCTCGTCGCGGTTTGAAACAATGTTCGAAGTCATCGATGTACCGAAGAGGTCTTCTCACATTCCGTTATTGAAAGGTATTTGAAGGATATCATGAAGCCCAACAGCATGAAACTCATTTCGCGGATATTTTGAGACGGAAGCGATTACAGAACCAAGTACTTTTGTAATACGAGGCATATCGTTCACGAACAATACGATAGTAAGACTAAAATTGAACCTTGTGGCATGCCGGAGATTAATAGCTATCTTTGTAACTAAATTAACTGGCAATTTATTTATTTAATGTTAAGGAGAGGAAGTGAGAGAGGTTCTTCGTATAAACGTAAGTAATGTCTCGTCAACAAGGAGGTATAATTCTCTCATGTACAGACTTCAGGTGGCAGGCGACTCATGAAGAATGTTTGATAGAGACCCTTCTATTGTCTCCTGTGCTCCATGCGTGGGAGTGGAGGGTCAATCACTCTCGTTGTGTTTCTTACGTGTTAGCATTCGAGGAAACAAGATACAGTCTCCATCTCCGCATCCTGTCTTAAACGCGACAGAGGCAAGAGAAAGCATAAGGACGAGAGAAGGAGCTTCGCGGACGGAACAGGAAATATGCGGCTCATCAGAAACAATTTGCTGTTGTTAATTGGAACATTATGAAGTTCCATTACACACAACATTACTTTCTAAAGACGTCTCTCCTCATTAGTGGTGGCACGAATACGCACAATAAAATCGCGGTTATCCGGAATATAGCTGATCCGGATAATAATGGAGAATAAGGAAGAAATCGATCGGAGAGGATCTGAAAGATAATAATAAATTAATAATAATAAATTTATTGTCAAAAAACAGTTCAAACTGCGTATGACCACGTGGAGGACAATAAACTAATTTACTCTCCGGAAGCAAGCAAGGGACGTATTTCATCAATTCCCATCAAGGGCCCTCCTAAGGCAGAGGCGGATTCAAAAAATTTCAGCAAAAGTTCCTAGATAAGATAATATTGTGTGAATTACTTTTCGTGCTCGCTAAGTTTATTCTCATAATCACACGCAACGTTGTCTATTTTTTTTCTACAACTACGTTTTAGATAAGGAATAAATAAATTAACTTCATTGTCAAAAAAGAAAAAAAAAACATTTTCAAACTGCGTATGACCAGTGGGGGGCAATAAACTAATTTACTCTCCGCAAAGAAGCAAGGCACCATCCCATCAATTCCGATCAATGGCCCAAGGGCTGCAGCGGCAAAATGAACAAATTCATATAAGCTGACTGATATTAATACGTGGTTAAAACACCTTGACTTCGTAAAAAATAAATAAATTAATCCTTTAACTAACTTGCCGCGCTTATTTCATTCATGGTTGCTGCTATGACAAGTATTAACGGTCTAACTTCATTTCACTTCCTCGTTTCTCAAAAGTTATTAAGAATATTTCGAGGGAAGCAGGGATAATGACGCATGACGCTAGTAGTAAATATGAATTCTGGAATTCTGATTATTTTGTTCTCATAAATCGAATTGAATGGAGCGTTTGTATTCGTCGGTTTACGAAATGTTTCACGTGCAATGTTGGAGCACGAACTGTGACATCAGAGGATATTGCAAATGGCGAAAGAAAACGAAGTATGTTAGGAGTCTCATCCTAAATGAGCTCGATTCGCAAGTTTTCGTGTCATAAGGCGACGACAGGTCGAACGTGACGCGTCCACAAAATCCCGTCGCCTCGGCAACGCTTCCCGAACAACAGAATGCACTCGTCGGTGGAGTATCCGTTTGTAGCGGCGACGATGTCTACTGCCTTCGATTTCGTCACTGTGATCTCACGCTCTTGTTGGACAGCACTTCTGCAAGGATTGAGTGATGTGTGCAAAGTCGTGAGCTTAGCTAATATTCCAGAATGCACTTTTTAAATAACTTATAACAATTTCAAAAACTATTTTCTTGCGTGATTATGTTGTGTCTTATGACTGATATTTAGTTTTATGTGTACTCAACTTTGGCACGGTTGTGTACATTCATTCTGTAGCCCCATCCTGGCCCGGGTTTTCTCCGTTTTTCCTTCGGGTAGAGGCGGATTTCTTATACAGGTTCTCTAGGCTTTGTCTAGGGGCGTGTTTATTGTAACAATAAATCGTGAATTTAGTGGTTTTTCAGCTCTTATGATTTTTAAACACTATACTATAAAAAATCTATAGTTCGATAATAACTTGTACATGTAAATTTACAAACATATTTCCGTTAAATTACAACTATAATGACATTATATATGTATTATAACTCGCAGCTAACTTTTTATCTTATCTACGAACTTTTGCTGACATTTTTGAATCCGCCTTTGCCTTAGTTAGGGCCCTTGATCGGAATTGATGGGAATACGTCCCTCGCTTGCTTCCGGAGAGTAAATTAGTTTATTGTCCTCCACGTGGTCATACGCAGTTTGTACTGTTTTTTGACAATAAATTTATTATTATTTTGACATAATTTTTTTTCTTCTAGTTCCCTATAAAACATTAATGGTTACTTAGATAGCTAATAAATAGTTGAGCGAAGACGATCTACTCGAAATTTAACATAAATATTTGTTGTCCCCTACACGAATCATAAACCTTTAATGAAGTCACGTGAAGGGATAAAATGTCAGAGTTCGTTTGGGTATATTCATCCGACATTTCTTGAGATAAAAAAACAAATTGATGTCACA
Organism: Laupala kohalensis; assembly: GCA_002313205.1. Taxonomy (NCBI): domain Eukaryota; kingdom Metazoa; phylum Arthropoda; class Insecta; order Orthoptera; family Trigonidiidae; genus Laupala; species Laupala kohalensis. The sequence goes on from NNCF01126959.1 coordinate 129,517, forward strand.
GTTTGCAATACAAACTACTACACGTATTTTCAACCATTATAGTTAATGACATCAGTGGTGATTTAACCAATATTTTTTGTACAGGAAACGCTGAAGTCAGAGAGGGAGGCAAGTAATAGACGTAGAATCAAAAGACCGAGGAAAACCCGCAACGGATGTTGAGAGTGGAGAAACCAACGTATGAGACTAACGACCAGATACAGAGAAAGTTAGGACGTGTGTGAGGAGGTTCGTTATCTGTACTGATGGGCAGTTTGTACGTTGTGTGAAGAGTATCTTGTGACGGTGTGTACCAGTCATAACAGCTAATACCGTTTCAGTTGGCTAGGATTATGTCATTCAGTGATACATTAATTGCACGTATATTTGTAGACTCCCGATTCCAAGGAATTCTAGGGATAATTTTAGAACTGCACAGGGATCAAAGAAGGAGTTTGTAATGTAACTTTTAATGCAATTAAGAAAATTTAGTACTTTATACTTCCCCTTAGAGAGGCAAAAATTGACGCACCTCCAGTCTAGAAGCTGGTTGTTTTTTCTCCACAGTAGTTCCGCTAACGTATATAATGAGAATGTCTGGTGTAATTTTAACGAGAACTTTTAGTTTAGCGTTAGGGGTAAAGGAATATTATAAAAGGTTTTTTCCCTTCGTTATTTTCAGACACGTATTAGCCATGAATATTCCTAGTTCCATTATTTTCTTTTAAAATATATTTTTGTTTCAATTGGTTTTCGTTTTAAAATTTATTGATATTACATTGTTTTTAAGCGGTACAAGGTTTTACTGTAAAGGACTTGTTTGTTAATTAGTGCATTCCTTACAGGATAAAAGGTTTTTTTTTTCAATTTTTGTTTGCTTTTAGTTGACTCAATCACCCCCTGCCCCAGTCTCAAAGGATACACAATATTTTATTAAACCAATAAAAAATTCTGTTATTAATTTCGAAATTAAATATTTCTTAATGGCTATGACACTAACTTGTAGCAATTGCTAACAATTAGCTATATCATGTAGCTAGTTTTGAACTGCGACTATTTAATCCTCCCCCCCCCCCCCCCCCCNTGTGACAGACATCGCTTGTTTCAAGGCTACAACCCATTCAATTGGCGTCGTCGTCCCCCTCCACAACCCACCTCCCAAACCCCCCACCACGCGGACGCTCCTGCCTCTTAGTTCCCGCGAGCGGCCGACTGAGAGCGCTGGAGTAGCTGCGTTAAGCACGGCACGTTGGCAGGTTGCTTCAGTTGTTGTGATCCGCGGTCGGAACGCGGGTTGACGAGACGAGCGCTCCGCAGATAGACACACACACACACACGCGCGTACGACAGAGTGTTGTTCATGTGTTCAACATGTATGTACCGAGTGAATTGTGAAGCTATTACTAATCTACGCTGTGCGGCGATTTTGCTGTTGGATTATTTCTTATGAGGTAACTAGTTCTCTTTAAAAGTTTAAACATTTCGTAATATATTGGGTCAATTCTGTTTATTTAAAGTACTTGATCAAGAAATTCGAAATTTTTCAATGTATCTTTAGGATGATTAAAGTTTACTGAGCGACAAACACGGTGAAAAAAACAACTTTTTATTTCATTTCTCTAGAATCGTTTGTCAACTGTACATCCGATTTTAATGAAGCCAATGACGTCATGTTCTCTTCAGTACTGCGCGTTTCATATATTTTCGTAATACGTCTAAGAGAGTGTATGATTTTGTAAAATTCTGTGTCGTTTTTTTATGTTAGTGAAAAGAATTCCTTTCTTGCAACGCACTCGAAACGCACTCTTGTCCAAGTAGCACAACAATGTCCTCTGTTCTGACATTCCTCTGTTTACCAAAGAATCTCCCGTTCAGTTGTTTGGACGAGGGGAGCTAGTGACGAGAATCTATTGGCCGAAAAACTATTTCGGATGCGCGCATGGGACCTACGCCGCTGGCTATTTCCGTCTGCGAACTCAGACAAACTCGTTCCGCGCTTCATTGTCGTAATGATGCTTCTTCTTCGCTTACTTCTCGTACTTGTGACGTGACTCATTCTCGTCGACGTTTTTTAGATCAAGTTCGTGTTTCCCTCGAAGAAGAAGAAGAAGAATTCGTTGAAACTGTTTTTTAGCATTTTTTTCTTCTTTTCGGTGGTATAACTTAGCGCACATTAAAACTACCGAAATACCGGTTTTCCTGCTTCGGGGTTTTGGCGGATTTTCCATCATTAGAAACATTTGTCATTATTCATCTCGAATTTTCACAGCACATTAATATCTACGATTCATTTTGAAATAATAATAAGTTGATAACGGTACGTATTTTATAAATAGAAACTATTAAATCCGCCACTACCCTTGTTCGGAATTGATGGGATCGTCCCTTGCTTACTTCCGGAGAGAAACTTAGTTTATTATCCCCCACGTGTTCATATGCAGTTTGCAACTGCTTTTTTTTTTACTTGAAAGTTAATTTTGTTTACGAATCTGTTATAATTGTTGTAATTTCTTTCACAACTGAATATTCTTCGTAAACATTACTGTTCTCCTAACACATAAAACTCTTCTCTAAACTCTTGTGACAAAAATGCATTACCTGGGTGAAACCTTCCCATTATACTCCTTAAGAGAGACTGTTAGAGAAAAGAATTTTTTTTAATGTGCTCTTTGATGATGACCTTGTCGAATTGAAGGAGGAGGCTCCTTCTCAGTGTGATCTCATACTATTATTTAAATAAAAGTTATTTATTGTAACATAAGAATTACTTTTTTTACGTAATTACACGAAAAGGTCGGAAAAAGTCGGGGGGGTGGGGGTTGGGGGGGGGCGGAGGAACAGGTGTCCTTGATCCTAAGATTCCTCGCGTGAATTTTTTTTTTAGATCATTAAAGTAACTCCGTTCGATAATGTTGGTTACTTCTTTATATTGGAAGTTTAAATTTGTTGGGTAACTTAATTTTATACCGAGGCAATTTTGGGTCGTTGCTCCAAAGACTATATGCGAATTTGAACGAGTAAATAAATACTTTAATGGCGAAAGCAGTTGAAATGTGCTTGTGAGCACCTGGAGGACGCTATTGTCGTAAAAATCTAATTGACACTCCCGAGGCAAGTGAGAGACCATTTCATCAGTTGCGATTAAAGGGTCAGAAGGCTGTGGCGAATTTAACATTTCTACATCCCAAGGAAAAATAATGACATACGTCCTTTTAAAGGAATAAAAATTGTTCGCTATTGGGTAAAAAATAATAACAGATGTTGAACAAATTTTATTTTGGATAGTTGTAATATATTGGTTGTTTAAAAAGTACTTTTTAGTTAGTTATTGTTACATCAAGGGACTACCCTGCAAAAGTCAAGGGTTACCCTTATAATGTACAGAAAATGATATAACGTACGCAGTATAGACACACGTACAGAAATCAATACAAACAATTTACAAATTTTACAGAAGAATTATATGAATTAGTGAGTTGAATCATTATTTATATAACGCTGCACATGTTTTAACAATATATTATTATGAAAATGATGCTAATCGTTGCTATTACTATCAATGAAAATTTGTGATAAATTACAACCTAATGAAATTTTCACCCCCGAATTTCGCCCCCTCCCCTATGCTTGTGTCTTGTGCTATGCGATAAAACGTCAGTGCCGACAACCTTATTATTGTTTCATTGCTGTATGAATTCATTGGCGGATGTAAGGAAATAAAAGAAAGAACGCTTATGTGACGTTTAGATATCGCTCTATATAGACTTACTCGGAATTGATTGTTTTGCTGTCTGTTGTAAGTGCTTTTTTCTCTTAACAATTTTCAAAATCGGCCTTATGGTTATGTATTTTTTTTGTTACATTCGTACGTAATTTTTTGTTTCATTACGAAACTTCGATCGTCATTTCATTTCGTCGCGGAGGTCAACAACAATAAAGACTGGAATTTCCATTTCATGTTCGTGCTTCTTTAACCCGTTCTAAAACGAGACGACGACTTCTGCCTGTCGTTAATAAGCGAGACATTCAAGTCTATAACATGTGAGGGAATGAATTCTACTCATTTGATCGTCTGTGCCGTAATCCTTTTCCTGCGTGTGTGACATGTGTTGGTCATGTCAACGTTTAAGTTAAAATTTATGTATTTGTTTATTTTATGTCTTGATCTGGCAAAAGTAAGTTCTGGTCTCTGCTTCTAAATGACAGTGATACTTGTAGACGCGTACGTTGCAAAAGGGATTTTATCTGTGGAGAAGAACACTAGCTATTTATCAATGTATTTTTTTACGAAAATATCTAAGTCGTTCTTTTCTGAAATGAGTGAGACGTGAGTGAACTGTTATTTAACTGAACAAAGATTTTGTGAAGTAACGCGTGAAAGTGACCATTTGTAGCGTTATCATTATTTTCCTCGCAATCATTTATTGTTAATTGATTTGTAATGCTGAAATATTTTTATTGATTTCTTTGACACATTGAAAGATGTTTTTTATATAAAATTGTTTATGTATAGTATATAACAATTGTAGAAAAATAATTAATAGGAATATAAATATCAAATATTTTAAGACTGCTGAAAACAAAAGACCTTACGTCGTCATTAGAATTGTTCCTATCGCTCTGTTTGCTTCGCGTCTTGCGACCTGCGCACGACGATTGCTGATGAGGCGTCGTCCCAAGAGTTTGTTAGTTGAACTGAATTCACAACTTGAAACTAATAGCTCGTGGTTTTAGTTGGAATTAGTTAAAAAAATAGTTTTAGTTGAATTTTGTTCACTATTTTTAATAATAAATTTAATAATAAAAAATTTATTGTCAAAAAACCAGTACAAACTGCGTATGACCACGTGGAGGACAATAAACTAATTTACTCTCCGGAAGCAAGAAAGGGACGTATTCCATCAATTCCGATCAAGGGCCCTAAGGCAGAGGCGGATTCAAAAAAAATTCAGCAAAATTTCCTAGATAAGATAAAAAGTTAGCTGCGAGTTATAATACGTATATAATGTCAATATGTTTGTAATTTAACACAAAATAATTATTTTACATGTACAAGTTATTATCGAACTATAGATTATTCTGAGTATAGTGTTTAAAAATCATAAGAGTTGAAAAAAACCCACTAAATTCACGATTTATTGTTACAATAAACACACCACTAGACAAAGCGTAGAGAACCAGTATAAGAAATCCGCCTCTACCCGAAGGAAAATTATTATTAAATTAATCTATCAGTTGATAGTGTAACCAATTTTTTTCCATTATGATTTCATTCGCGACAAATGTAGTTATAAAAAATATTGTTTGCCTAGCTTCAGTACTATCAGACCATCTTGGTAACTAATTTAGCTTCAGTTTCGGACCCACTTCGGTGGAAGGACGCTGGCTGCGTCGGGCGTTGCGGTACAAATTATTATTCCGTTTGTTTATCCTCGTGACTTGACCTACCCCGCGTCCTCGTCCTGAACTTGACAAAGAGAGGGAGGAGTATTTGACGAGCAGTGAGTCATCTCACTCCGAGGCAGGCGCTGATAAATTTCTCTTCCGTACTAAAACAAAGATTGGTGTTATCACACGAACAAGGTTTTCAGTTCACGTTACGGAATCATCCTCCGTTGCTTTTACTGAGAGCGTCTTGAGTAGGGCAACGAGGGTGGGGTTTTCTACTGGGGTTTTCCTCACCAACAACCCAACCTCTGGAGGTAGGTGAGACGTCATAAAAACAAGATGTTTATTCGTTAGTTGAGAGTTGGTGCTAGAGCCAGTTCTTAGAGCGTTATCAGCTGTATCTACAGAAATGCTCAAACATGTAGGAATTTGAGTTATTTAAATATTATTAGTGGCAATTATGGTTTGTGGAAGTTGTTTTTTTTATCCTGGCCCGGGTTTTTCTCCGTTTTTTCTTCGGGTAGAGGCGGATTTCTTATACAGGTTCTCTAGGCTTTGTCTAGTGGTGTGTTTATTGTAACAATAAATCGTGAATTTAGTGTGTTTTTTTTCAACTCTTATGGTTTTTTAAACACTATACTCATAATAATCTATAGTTCGATAATAACTTGTACATGTACATTTACAAACATATTGACATTATATATGTATGATAACTCGCAGCTAACGTTTTATCTTATCTAGGAACTTATGCAAAAAAATATTGAATCCCCCTCTGCCTTAGTGCCCTCGATCGGAATTGATGAAATACGTCCCTTGCTTGCTTCCGGAGAGTAAATTAGTTTATTGTCCTCCACGTGGTCATACGCAGTTTGTACTGTTTTTGACAATAAATTTATTATTATTAATTTATTATTATTATTATTATTATTATTTACAAAATTATTCGTTTGAGTGAGCTACTTCATATATTGATGAAGAGAACGGTGTACATTCTGCGTGGAATTTATTTACGTTCCACTGAAGACACAGTGTTGTTGTGAATGTGATGAAGACGACGCAATAGTAACACTCGATCACCACGGCGACTCGTCGAGTCCTACGAGGACAAAGGTGAAATTAGAAACACTTAATCAATGGTGGCGTGTCCTCCGGAGTCGTATTCCCTGAGCTAAACTCGCAAATGCACCTGACTATTGTCGTACTGACCTCGTACTACACAACTCATAGCGTTGTCGGTTGTCTGACTACTTCAACATCTGCGCCCCACCACCACCACCACCACCCAACGTCCCAATAATACTTCTTATAAACGTGTACCTGTAGTTTTGGGTGTCCTGTTCCTAAGGAAACCGAATTCAGTCCACAAGTTTAGTTCTCAATATCGTACTAGATATCGTAGCGAAATTCGGAAAATACTTTCCTTTCGCCACAATTCGAAAAAAAAAAAAAAATCAGAAGAGATCTCTAAACTTTGTTTTTTTTTAAGATTACTTTTCTTTTACATTACTTTTGTAATTGGGACGTTTAATATTTTAAGAATTGAAGAAAAAAAACTGTAAAATTTAAAGCACTATTATGATAAATACTTATTGACTTATTAGGTACATTGAATTTTTAGTTTTATTGTAATATTTTATTAGTTCATATCGTGTGAACAGTATAAACGGTTCTTGACTCCGATTTAAGAGATGATTTGAGGATGATTTGAGGATGTTTCTTGGTAATGAAGTTGAATTAGAACTCGGACCCGAAGAGCGCATTCGCAAAAATCCAAGTTCATTCCCTTCGCGAGTGACACGGTTAACATTTTTTAAAAGCGTGTTTTGAACGTTTCTCCAAGTTTGATAAGGAACCATCAAATGCTATTGATTCGCACCAACACATGTATGGTATTTTTCTCGGGTTTTTCTCCATTTTTCCTTCGGGTAGAGGCGGATTTCTTATACAGGTTCTCTAGGCTTTTATCTAGGGGCGTGTTTATTCTAACAATAAATCGTGAATTTAGTGGGTTTTTTTTCCAAATCATATGATTTTCAAACAGTGTTCTCAGAATATTCTATAGTTCGATAATAACTTGTACATGTAAATTTTTTGCGTAAAATTACAAACATATTGACATTATATATGTATTATAACTCGCAGCTAACTTTTTATCGTATCTAGGAACTTATGCAAAAAAATTTTTGAATCCGTCTCTGCCTTCGGGCCCTTGATCGGAATTGATGGAATACGTCCCTCGCTTGCTTCCGGAGAGTAAATTAGTTTATTGTCCTCCACGTGGTCATACGCAGTTTGTACTGTTTTTTGACAATAAATTTATTATTATTATTATTATTATTTACATTGCCATTCCGGAATAATAACGATGAATGTGTGAAATCAGTTCCCGTAGAGGAGAGCAAAAATATTGGATTTTAAATTTTATATCTGCGATCAATTACACTCCCAACAATTTTGAATTTTCTTTTTACTTTTGCCTCATAGCTATATTAGATATTGGAATTTGGAACCCTACTCATAGAGCCGAAGACGCATGCGAACATCTTCAAGGCCGTGGTATCATGTTTCCTCCTGGCGCATGAGTCCCACGATCTGAAGATACCGTCATTGCTATTCCGCAGAACAATGGGAAGATGCGCGTGGGGCGGTGGGAATGAAAGCAGGAGTCACTGCTGAGGTGCCCTTGACTCCAGATGCGTCACTCAAAAAAACCGCAAGCAGCAGACCGCAGCAGCGGGCGAAGTCTTGGGTCCGCGCCTCCGATTGATTTATCCTTCGTGTACGAACAGAAGGATCGTGAGCGTTAGTAGTTAGTAATGTAGAGTAGAATCCTCTCCGTTGAGGCTCGTCGGCTATCCGAGGCTTACGTAAAATATGGGTCTTCGTCCAAAAAACAGTTCCATCAGAATTCCATCGACTATCACGAGTGAACACGGAAATCACACGTCATTGCTACACTGCTGTCATTACAAGACAAGATTGATTCGTAGAAAGATAGACATAGGAACATATTGATTCATGGAGAGACAGAGAGGGGAATCGAACTCCCTCCCTCGTTCTACTCCTAACAACACGAGCACATTGCGAACCCCGAGCAACCGAACAGGGAATCCCGAACACTAGCGACTTGCTCGTGGTATTCGCCTCTTGGCGAGCACACAGATCCAGACGTAAGCAATATGCCGAGCACGTGCTCGCCTTGGGAACGACGAATATTCGTGTCGGTGATTAGAGGTTATGGAGAGTGAATCTGAAGTAATCACACTTTCTGCTGCGTATGTAGTTGTGTCTTATGAAATGTTAATTGAATCAATAAAATTAATTTTTATTACATATGGATTTAACTATGGTAATCGGTAATCGCGAATTTAAGATCCTTATAATCATTTTAGTTTTTATCAAAAAGAATCCATCGCAGAACGATATAATGAAATCGCGAAGCCGCAACAACAATGGTGACCCTAGCTTCGATAAGAGCAAAGCAAAACGTTCCAACGGGTTTTCGTTGCTTTCATCGTTGGTCGCAGTGACGACCTCATAAACGGCCTCATTTGTCATCATCAGGTGAAGGTTAGCGTTACTCTTCTCTTTCCTCCGCTGATCGTCGCTCCAACTTAATCGAACCCAAGGGAGGTCTATGTGCATAAAATGTCCAAAATAACATGTCACGGGTTTTTTATTTTAGCTAATTATTTTATTTCGCTTGTTATTTATATTTTGCTAATAACGAAACCACAGTAATCTCTTTGATATTTAAATTGTTGGTAATGAATTTTTTCTCGTATTCTTTACACTTCGTACCGTCCTCATTACCGAAATTTCCTCAGAAATCGAAATTACTTAATTTATTCCCGATGTCTTGATCTAACTTTGTGGAAGAGTATGTGAGGGATTCAATTATAAAGATTCGAATCTTCTTCATAAATTCTGACCTTCGGATGCTATTGAAAAGGCTTACAGTACTTACCAATCTGAATTTTTTGGAACAATTCTGAAAATCAAATTAAAAGTTTATTACTATCAACATTGGTGAAACAATGCGTTACTCGTATCACATTATTGGTCTCGTTAAAAAAGATTTAAAAAGAATTAACTTTAATAATATTATTTTTACATATGAGCCATTTTTCCGATTATTAACCCATTGCGCGTCAATTTCACCTGCGCTTTCTCTGAGAATGACCCTTACGTCTTTCTATAATTTATTTATACCTCATAAACACAAAAGAATGCGTTAATTGTTTGAAAAGAGAAACCAAAGGCATCCTAGCCGGCAGCGCCACCTGGTGCAAAGGCGCAGTTCGCATAAACAAACAGCGCTTGCTTTCTTTTCTTGTTAAGTTCTTTTAATTGTTGGCTCTCGCTCGCGGCGGTCGTATTTCTGTACTTCTCTGATATCTCTACCTCTTGTTGTAGTTTCATGTGCTGGGCTCGTTTTCTTGCAGTTATCTCCGAGTAGTAATGGAAGTTTCGTGGGCGGTGAGGAACGCCAGCTGTAATCGAAATCGGAATTCCTAAAGGGTATTCTAAAAAATGGTGTAGAGTGATACGAAATATTTTCTATTGACACGAACTGTTTTCGAATTAAAATTACACAGCTGTTGCGAAGATTGTGAATCTTGAGTATACTTCCGTATTTTATTTAATGAAGATAAAAATTGTCGCAAAAAAATTTACCGTTAGTTCGCCATACATGGATATTAATTAAGGATTTAAAAAATGATTTTGATAAAATTATGTTTATCTTTAAAAAATTCATTGACACGATTTCTTACATTTGTATTTTTTTTAATATTTTTGGCGTCCTTGTCTAGAGTTCCCTAAAAACAATCAATATGATCCAAGCGTGATTTTCAAACCCTTTTATATTTTTATTATCATTTGTACTTAATCTGTGAAATGCACTGTAGACAAATTACATTAATAATTAAAATTTAAAAATAATTAATAAAGTAAAAAAAAATAATTAGAGTTTAGATAATAAAGTTACAATAGTAATTGAAATTGAACATAATAAATAAAACCACAAATAATTAGAATTACATGAAAGTCGAAATAACAATTTTATTCGAATCGTGAGTCCCCTATAGGAAGAAGAGCAAAACGGAACACGAGGTTGCGCATCCGGAATGTGAGTGGCGGTCACACTTCCGCAAGGAAGTCTCTTGGACGACGGCCCAAGAAGGACGACGACTTCCTTTCGCTGCGTCACACTGTGGAGTATTTGCCCTCTAAAAGCGGACAAAATTTGCTTTTGGGATCCACTCTACATACATCTAATATTAACGCAGTGGTGTCAAAGTTGCGCGACAGGCCCCGCCGCTCATTAAAAAATCTACGTTAATATGAGCTTCCGAAAACGTTTCGTAAAAAAATATTTTTTTTATCAAATAAAGATACCTTATGAAGACAGTTAAGTTAACTTACATTATTTTTAATTATTATTACGGATCTTTATTTATCCCAGTGTAAAATTTGAACTTAATCTAGCGATCCATACGGGTAGTATAAATTTATTTCTGAAACTGAGAAAAACCCGGAGCCTTGTTTATATTCATTTCATTTAATAATACTCGTATAATTTACGTAACATTATATAAATTGCACAAACATAATTACGAGACGGACTCTTTCTCTCTTGTCGTAGACATTGAGTTCTCGTCGTATCTAACGCGAACGCTGTATGTAGAAGCTCTGTGCAGCGGCCAAAAGTAAAGAGAGAACAGAAGGCTTTGGAAACCGCAGCGGAGATTCGGGAGGCCTTGGGGACTCGAGATGAAAGGCGATGGAGGTGTCAACATATCTTGTGGACGAAGAAAAACTTCTCTTCTCGTATTAGGATTGCGATCTCACATCCATTTTACGTTTTAGGACCTCTTTCGTGTTCTTTATGTTCCAGTTATATCCCTCTTTTAAAACAATGGTTTGCTGTTAAGTAGTGATAGAATATATACTGAAACAAGGAAGCGTATCCCCATCCTGGCAAACCGGGTTTTTCTCCGTTTTTCCTTCGGGTAGAGACAATTCCTTCGGATTGTCCTCCACGTGGTCATACGCAGTTTGTATTGTTTTTTGACAATAAATTTATTATTATTATTATTATTATTATTATTGTTCGACAAAACTCTTCATTCGACAAACACAATCGATTTCATTGGTAATTTAAATCATCAGCCCCTCTTAGGTGTTAGCGTTCTTGCCCACCATCCTGGGTTCAATTCCTGGTGGGGTCAGAAATTTTTTTTGTAGCTTTTCACATGAATGTTCCAATTCGTGTAGCTGTGGCTTCTGAAAAGCGATCCCTCCTCCTTCGTCTATCCACCTTCTACTGCTCCTAGCGTCAATGAGCCTAATTATTACTATTACTTGCTTCTACCAATCCCTCCACGTGGGCCAAGTCGGTAAACCCTGCTAACCGGTCCACCTACTAACAATAGCCCCTACCACCCAACTCCTAGTCGCATGAGAGTAAATCTAACAGTTAATCAAGGAGTTTTCCTAATTGTTTCATGCAGTGACAAAATGTCTCCAAGTCACCCCTTTATATTTTGTGACGTGTAATACCCACGCGTAATCCCTCACCGGGTGGTTATTATTAGATGTCTGGGAAACCTAATAAAGGAGATAAAAAGTGTAATCATTTGGTTACGTTTTTGACGTTGGGTCAGAAAACTTAAATTCAATGTAAAAGCAATTATTGCGTTTAGGCGTTATATTTATTGCACAGACCTTACGCCCTTTGTCGCTGTTGCATGTTGGGATGGAGATGAAGTATTTCTTTGATGGAATTTTGTTCAGGATCCACTAAAAGTTGCGTTCGCTCTCCGAAACATTGACCTAGTTAATAAATAAATTGCTCAAACGGAAGAATTTATTTTTGTATTTCGTCATAATGGCAAATAACGTCCCAATCATTAACTGAAAATCGAGTTGTTTTACATTATGAAGTATGAGCTAACTTAAAAAAAGTTATCCAATTGGTTATAACAAAAAATAAAAATAAAAAACAAGAAAATAATTTCAAAGTACATTATGTTATGACTTAACAACAAATGGAGATATTATCGTGAGGTGTCAGTGGTTTCGTTCATCCTTCCTGTGCGAATGCCTTTGAGCGGAGACGCGACCGACTCCGCCGAGGCGTGAAGCGTCGCTGATGATACCCTCGACCATATAATAGTCGCTGCCCGCCACTTCCCTTCCAAGTGGAGCAGAAAGGCTCTTCGATCACCTTCCGTTTTCGGAGGAAAGGCGACCTCTGGAAGACTCTACACGAGGGACTCTATTAGAGCGGAAGTTCTGTACGAAACGTTACCTCTTGTTGTAACTTCCGGTCAGGAGAAAATGGCGACGAGCCGGGAATCGAACGCGGGAGTCTCGCATTGATCGCAGGGGTGTCAACCACTGCACCACCCTTTCGTCTTCCACCGGGGGTAGGCATGGTACACTTTTGGGTACAGATCTGGGTGGAAGTGGTGTACAGTTGTGGAAGGCGAACGGGTGGTTTAGTGGTTGACACCCCTGCGATCAATGCGAGACTCCCGCGTTCGATTCCCGGCTCG
>NNCF01126959.1:148763-166178 GCA_002313205.1 Laupala kohalensis
AAATCCGCCTCTACCCGAAGGAAAACCGGAGCAAAACCCGGGCCAGGATGGGGCTACAGAATTTATGTACACAACCGTGCCAAAGTTGAGTACACTTGAAACTAAATTAATATTAGCCATAAGAGCAAGACAACCATGCAAGTCGCTGAAGACATGGAGCAGCGCTCGAATGGACGAGGGTTTGGTCGTCGTGAGCTCTTTTGTGTGCGCGGGGAATCATCTGTAGTGTGAAATTGTAGAGTGAAGAGTCGGCGCATTTCGTCTCTCTTTAGAGCGAAGCGATAAAAGTGGACTCTCGAATTTGAAGTAGAACATCCCGCGAAATGTTCTTTTTGTGCTTCTTGAATACTCTTTCACGAGTTACGCCAGTGAATCTTTTTTAACTTCGTGTCGTAAATCTATGCTGTGAGAATTGGTATTTGACGCATTGTGTCCCCTGAGAGAAAATAGAAGAAGGTTCTGTTGGGAATTGTCTCGTCGTGCATTACAATATGAAAACATTTTATTATAATTCTAAATATTAATAACGATAATTTATTAGTCTGCTAGTGAGCAATGCTCACTGGCAGATGGAAAATAATATATACGCAATAAAACAATACGAAGTTAAAAAGCAAATCATCAATATCCATAAAAAATACCTATAAAATACACACTCACAAAAGGAAAAAAAAATGCCTAGAAAATTATTACACGTTGTTACAACGAGAAAGAAATTACATTTAAGAAATTAACTATCTATATGAGGCTCATATGTGCGAATATTCACATACAAACGCAAACACTTTTTCGCTTACAAACAGACACAGAAACTCATTCATATGTACAAACGCGCTCAATATACGCACACATGTCATTACTCCTAATACATCCGTAGCGTAAAATTACTTTTAAAAATTAAAGTAATATAATATTGAATTTTTCTAGCTGAAATAATACGAATTTCTTGACGAGAATCAAAATATCGCGTTGAAAATAAATAAATAAATCGGTCCCATTAGTTTCATTCCTCGGGCAAGATTTTGTTGGACCCCGTCCTGTGCAATCGATCGGAAGTGTGTAGAAAATGGCCCGGGGACTAAGATACGTGGGACAGCTCTGTGCTATGCGTATTGAACGTATGAAAAGGAGGCTACTCAATAAAACGTTTCCTGATTCCTCAACAAAAAACTGTATATATCGCATTGAGGTAAATCATTATCTGTGGTATTAAAATCGGTGATCTGCCGTTGAACGTTTGGAATCGAAATCTTTACCCCAGGTGTGTCTTTCTTTAAACGGAACACAATTAAAACTGTTACGAATACAAAATTCTTAGGTCTCCATATTCAAGACAACCTCAAATGGAATTGTCACGTTGACAATGTTATTTCCCAATTAAGCAAATTGTGTTACGCATTCCGAATCTTAGTTAACGCAGTAAGTCCACGTATTTCCCGTTGCGTATATTTTGCAAACGTTTACTCCCATTTACGTTACGGCATTACCTTCTGGGGTAATTCCGGTCAGAGTATTCAAACTTTCAGAATTCAGAAGAGGATAGTTCGGATAATTTGTAAATCTCACCCCCGAAACTCTTGTAAACCTNCATGTTCTCCGTTTTTCCTTCGGGTAGAGGCGGATTTCTTATACAGGTTCTCTAGGCTTTGTCTAGGGGCGTGTTTATTGTAACAATAAATCGTGAATTTAGTGGGTTCTTTTCAACTCTTATGATTTTTTAAACACTATACTCAGAATAATCTATAGTTCGATAATAACTTGTACATGTAAATTTACACACATTTGCGTTAAATTACAAACATATTTCTATTAGTATTATAACTCGCAGCTAACTTTTTATTTTTATCTAGGAACTTTTGCTGAATTTTTTTTGAATCCGCCTCTGCCTTAGGGCTCTTGATCGGAATTGATGGAATACGTCCCTTGCTTGCTTCCGGAGAGTAAATTAGTTTATTGTCCTCCACGTGGTCATACGCAGTTTGTACTGTTTTTTTCACAATAAATTTATTAAATTTATTATTATAAAAAAAAGAATACAAGAGACTCGCAGAAGGAAATGCGTTGCAATTGTTTCTCGTTCCTCGAAAATATTTGCGAATCGACTCGTTTTGGGCTTTGGGCGCGAATCCCTCGGACGGTCTGCTAAAACAGCTCGTGTTGTGTAGAATGTTGAGAACGTTGCCACTCGCATGGGCTCAGGATGTTTGTTCACCGAATCTTCTCTCGATCTCAAAAAAAATCTCCGCTTTACGTTTTCGGTGTCAAACGAAACAGAATTTTTTTTTTGTAAATATTTGAGCGAAACACCCCGAGGCTTCTGCAGGGAATTTTCTAGAAGTCGTGTGTGCATTACTTTCGGAGGAGCGACTGTTTGGAGGAGGAAAGCAAACACTTTTCTCTGCCGCCGCGGCGTGTTTACGTCTGCGGTCCCCTTTCCGTCCTCGCATCCGGATCCGGATATTTCTGGCTCCGGAAGACGGGAAGGAGCGAAGGAGAATGCGGATGGTTTGCCATCAAGCACAGCGTGCGGATTAGCATCCCTCTCACTCACGTCATTCAAAGATGGGTCTTATTTTTGTTGCCGTATGGCTCATATTAATTTAGTTTTATGTGTACTCAATTTTGGCTCGGTTGTGTACATTAATTCTGTAGCCCCATCCTGGCCCGGGTTTTTCTCCGTTTTTCCTTCGGGCAGAGGCGGATTTCTTATACAGGTTCTCTAGGCTTTGTCTAGGGGCGTGTTTTTTGTAACAATAAATCGTGTATTTAGTGTTTTTTTGTCAACTCTAATGATTTTTAAACACTATACTCAGAAAAATCGTTAATAACTTGTACATGTAAATTTACAAACATATTTGCGTAAAATTACAATCATATTGACATTATATATGTATTATAACTCGCAGCTAACTTTTTATCTTATCTAGGAACTTTTGCTGAAATTTTTGAATCCTTCTCTGCCTTAGGGCCCTTGATCGGAATTGATGGGATGGTCCCTTGCTTGCTTCCGGAGAGTAAATTAGTTTATTGTTCTCCACGTGGTCATACGCAGTTTGTACTGTTTTTTGACAATAAAAATTTATTATAGTTGTTATTACGCTCTGATCTATTGTATTTTGCGGCGACCCTTTTAACGATCAAGGACGCTAGACTAAGAACTATGTGTAGAGCAAGATAAAAACAACAATGAAACATAATTAGTTTTGTGTCAGGTTTTTTTTCAAACAATTTTCGTGTCTGCGTGTTTTTGTAAGAAGCTTAAAGAATGTTTTGCGACACAAAAATAAAAGACAGTCGCTTCTATCTTTGGGTACATTTTGTTTGAAAGATAATTAATTTAGTTAAAATGAGATAATAATAATAAAAGAATGTTCAAATGAATCAAATTATTATCTATAGTTATATCTGTACATAGTGTTAATGGTATCTTTCGTTATATAAATAAATGCAATAACTGAAGGTGATTATACTCTTTCATAATAAATGACACATTAATGTTAGAAGAACCCGAAAGACGTCTGATATCACCTTTAGAAAAGAAATTTCAGTGTATTACAGAGTGCATCATAATGTTGAGAAAAATGAATTTCCAAAATATTTCCATCAATGAATCTCTGTGGAACTTTCTCTCAGTGCTACCTGGAAGGTAATTTACGGATCATGACGCGCGCACAAGAGAAATTATGTGACAAAAGTTCCAGTATATTCCGCATAGATTTCTTGTTATACATTTCTGTTACGGGACAAACGTTTTATGTGCACCCTGTACTACGGCGCCGTCCAGTGCCTGTCGTTCATTCGCACGCGAATCGTCTTCTTAACAACTTCTCCGTGATGGAGAGTGACACTTGGAGACCGCTGCTGACCCTAATTGCAGGGCGATGGGCCACCAGGTCGCGCTCTCCCTCCCTAGCAGCAGTCCGGAGTTCGACTCGATTCAGGTCACGATCAGGGTCCTTCTCAAGGGTTACAACAAGAAAAAGAAAAGTACTCTCAACTTGCATTTTTAAATTCTATTGTGTTGTTTTTCTAGTCGTCTTCTGGGCTAACCTAATGGGCTCTGGGTTAAACCAGAAATTCTTTAGAGCTCCAAAAGGGTTTCGAAACATTTAGATATCCGATTTTAAATTAATTTTGTTTACAAGTATTATTTTTTTAACAATTTTTTGTTTATCCCATAAACATTTCGTAAGTGTAAAAAAAATGTCAATACTTCAAATATGGTGTAAAAAACAATTTAGTGTATAAGTTTTTGCTTCTTTTTGATGAAAAAATCCCAAAACATATTGAAATTTTTTTTTGTAAACAGAAAACTTACCATGGATTACATTTTATTGTGACCCAATAGAAAACCAATAAAAGCAGCTCTTAAAACGTTTCGTGCGTAGTTACAAGTAGTAGGGTTGATTTAATTTTTTAAAATCTTTGAAAGTAGTGGAATCCTCAATTTTTGAAAGTAGTGGAATTCATTGGACAGAATTATTTTTCTATGAATTACGGACTAGAATTTAATTCTAGGAGTGTCCAAATGTGTCATTATTCTTCTCTTTTTGTTTTGTTTTTTCGTTATTTATGTATCCACGGGTCAGTTCTATGAAACGGTGTATTAGTTGCCAATAATTCGTGAAAATAGAGATAGTGCAGAAACCGTAGTGATCCTCCAAAGGACTAATTTTACGTTGTCTAGACACTTGCTTAGGAGTTCTATAGAGGAAATATTAGGAACGAGGAATATTTTCTTAATTGTGAATGAAGGAATTATTTTCAAGTTTTTTTTGTAAGTTACTAAGTTCATTCAGGTGGAACAATCTAACTGTATCTATTTCCAGCGCGTGTAAGTAATTTTTTTGGCCACATTTTACTTAAGAGGCCATTCTTTCCTTTTACATTCAGATTCAGAAAAAAGAACTTTGTATGAACTTTCTATTTAGATTATCGAACACTTTAACGGACGACTGATATATATTTTAATATAAACTGGTTTTTTTATAGAGGCTGGTTCGAATAAGAAGAAAACGGACATGAAATATTTTTTGCTTAGTGAAATTTCTTGCTTTTTTTCCTTCTTCGAACCAGCCTCTATAAAACCAGTTTATATTATAAAATTTGGAGTAAACAATATGGAGGGTATATATATTTTGTGATGTGAAGCTGACTTCGTTTCGACTTGATGTTGAAGACGTCGTCAGGGGATAGAATCTCTCTTATATCAATCAATCAATCAATCTCAGTCCGTTAAAAAGGTTGTTTAAGTCTTTTTAATTTGTTTTTATGTAATGAACGTTAATAGTTGTAGAATTTTTTATTTAGAGGGTTTTTTCTCATCGGAATTATTCACATTTAAATCCAATTCTCAGATACTTGCATTAATTAGAATTGTACTAATTACTCTGACGAAGACTCGAGCAGAAGTCGAAACGTGAGAAATTGTAAATAAAAATTATCTACGAAAAATGATTGTAAAGTTGAATTCAAGAAATACGTAAATGACCGATTCTCTTTCACGCCTCGCTTTACACCAGTCGTCAGGTGATGCAAACCCCTTTTACTTGGAAGAGCATTTAATAGCTTCCCTCTGTAGTCTCTATCGATTCATCGCAAGTCGACCGTGACCTGGTCTTCGCGTCGATAGAAATCTCCTTCGATCTCTGGGGAGATACGCTTCGTGACGTCATATCGCCCACGGGAGTTGATTGAAAAAACAATGAACAACTTACTGCCATATATGCAGTTTATAACTGTGTCAGGTCAATTGTCTCTCCAGAAGCATCCCATCAAATCGGATCTAAGTGAAGATTCAGTGCGGTTAAAAATAATTCCGTAATAAATATAATGAAGCTATAATAAAAACCACGCACTAAAATAAGAACTAAAAAAATACGTTTTCCTTTTGATCTCTTGTTAATTTAAGGATAATTTTTGGTATTGGGTCACAATATAAAAATTGTAAAAATTAAAATTCCTTTTTAGTTATTTCCAATTTAATAATTCTGAACTATGTAAAATTATGTATTCTAAGTATTTTTTGTTGTTGTTATTGTTATAATGTGCGTAATAATTTTTTTAATTTTCTTGTCTTGTTTGTCGTGTCGTTGTATCGGGTTGCTCTTTCATCGCAACTCTGACGACGAACATTTTGTACATCGAACACTTGGCAACTTTGAAGAGATTTTTAATTTTTAAAAATTATTGTGACCTAATCCCAAAAAATTACAGTTAAAATAATATTTTTGATAAAAAAAGAGTGTGTCGATGACATTATAAAACTATTGCAACATAAACCTAGCCCCATCCTGGCCCGGGTTTTTCTCCTTTTTTCCTTCGGGTAGAGGCGGATTTCTTATACAGGTTCTCTAGGCTTTGTCTAGGGGCGTGTTTATTGTAACAATAAATCGTGAATTTAGTGTTTTTTCAACTCTTATGATTTTTAAACACTATACTCAGAATAATCTATAGTTCGATAATAACTTGTACATGTAAATTTACAAACATATTTGCGTTAAATTACAAACATATTGACATTCTATTAGTTTTATAACTCGCAGCTAACTTTTTATCTTATCTAGGAACGTTTGCTGAATTTTTTTGAATCCGCCTCTGCCTTAGGGCTCTTGATCGGAATTGATGGAATACGTCCCTCGCTTGCTTCCGGAGAGTAAATTAGTTTATTGTCCTCCACGTGGTCATACGCAGTTTGTACTGCTTTTTTGACAATAAATTTATTATTATTATTATAAAAACATTGATGACTTACATTAAATATTCCGGAGAGTAAATTAGTTTATTGTCCTCCACCTGGTCATACGCAGTTTGTACTGTTTTTTGACAATAAATTTGTTATTATTATAATAAAAACATTGATGACTTTACATTAAATATTAACATGGAAAGGAGATGTATTATTTCTTTCTGTGAAATGCTCAACAATGCGTCGGTGCGCTCGCTCGTTCTTCTGCTGTTGGAGAAAGTCTCGGCGGAAACAGTTGCGTCTGGACGCGCGAAAGTGAAGATCCCGCCGCGCACACGAGCCGAAGATCACACAAGCCTCGTCTGTGCTGTCATTGTCTGCAATCCCATCTTCCCATCTTTTATTATCTCTTCTGCTCCAACTCTTGTCTTTTATTGCGTGTTTGCGTCTTATATTACTGTACTAGCGGCAGCAGCCGGGGTCTCGAGTGCGTGGGCGCTTTCGAACTTTGATTAGTGGACAACTTTCGGAGAGGAAGGAATTTTAATTTCCAGGCAGAAGAAAGCGGATTAAAAAGAGATAAGCGAAATGTTTACTTTCGCCAGGAAATAATCGAATCAACACTCACATCATTGTTTCGGAGAAATCTTGCGAAATAGTCTGGCAAATATTTTTATAAAAAAATTCTCTCATAATTTTGCTTCCGTCCTCCACGCGCACCGTTAGGAGGTCAGATGTCTGAATTAATGTTTTTGTATTTTTTTTAATCCGGCATAATGCGAACCATTCTATCCTACGTTTTTTTTAAATTGGAAATTCTTATTACTCGCACGAGTCATGTTTCGCCATGAACCAAATACGTGGTAACTTTTCTTATACAAATTTTCAAATTTGTAATTTTTGTCTGTTTTTTTACTTTTTCCATAAGAAATGTTTTAGATAGTATTCAGTGTGTTAAAATAGGCAAATTCCTAACGAGAGTAAATTATTTTAAATTATTTCAGAAACATAAGGTTTTGTTTTTTAGAAATGGGAATCAAAATTCACAATTATTTATTTTTGACCTTTTTTGTGATATGTAAAGCAATTTCGTCTTTTTTTTTGTATGAAAGGGCGAAGCAGAACTAGAAGTTGGAGCTTTACTACTTTATTGTATGTAATGATGATTGGAATAGTTTCTAAGGAAAATTTATGTTTTTTGAAACATTTTTTCGATTTCCACGTAATTTCTTGATCTGCCCGAGAAATAAGCCCGACTTTAATACGTGTGACTTTTTACTTTTTTCGTTCGTTATTTCATGTCGGGAGTTGAAACCATCTACCTCATCATCATCAGATATTAACCCAATTATTTAAATTTACAGTAAAATTACTAATTAACAATGACAAACTTAAATAACTATTCAGTTGGTTTGTGTTCATTAAACAATTACCCATAAGTTTTGAAATCTCGTTTTAAAATATTCAGTAACTGACCTGTTTTAGATTCTATCTTTGTTGTCATGACGAAACTTGGCGCAGATCCTACTCTCATCTCTAAAGAATAAGATCGGGAAAGTTTTGTTTCAATGAGTTCAATACTTTTTTAGCCTGTTGCGAGACCAAAAGCTAAGTGTTTTTGTGGAAGTCATTCTTTTACATCCGTGAAAAGAAAGGATTAAGAAAAAATATCGTACATACTATACACAGGAACATTAATGAATAACATTTTGCTCATAAAACAGTGGTCGCATTTTTACAGCGACGAAATTCACGGGAATGTATCTGCGTGTAAAGTTGAAAATAGTTTTTGTTTAAATTTTTTAAAAATTAAAAAAAATATTTTACGCCTTTAGGCAAAAGGAGGTCTAGGCCATGTGACCTGCTCTTCCAGCTAACCGTTGGACTTTGGTGAGGGAATTGAGAAGGAGGGGTGTTGGGTTGTCAGGGAACCGACATATGTCTGGAGTAGATGAGGGAAACCCCAGCTGAAACCTCACCTAATAAGGCCGAGCAGGGTTTGAACCCACGCTTCCATCACGGGACCGCCACATCGCATAGAGTTCCCAAATGCTTTTTGGCGTGATAATGCTCTTGAAGGTAGGATGTACCTTTGCGATGTGCGCCTTCACCTGTTCGCTCTTCTTCTGTCTAACCATCTTCCTTAGCAACCGAAGCGTTGACTTGGCAACGACGTGTTTCGTCGTCACCGCGCGAGTGTAGTGGCGTGTCTTACCCGAGTCACTAAGGTTTAGTGAGGAAGTCACGATTGTGTGTCAGTCGCACGTTAATTTTCACGATTCATTCTTCCGGCACTCTGCTGCTATTCAGTTGTTTATTCATTCGTTTATTTCATGTTCGATGACGACATTCAGATCATGATGTCTGCTCTTCAAAACCCTTCGCAAAAAAAAAAAAAAATTAAATCGTGTCAAATATTTTTAGAGAGAGGTTAAGAATATTTTGACCGAAGGTCAAGCTTCCAGGTAATTCTTCAATTTAAACTTTGAACGACTGCGACGGGTGACTTGTTCTTTTATGAGCAGCTAATGATTAACTGTTCAATTATTTTAAAAAAACATATTACGTATCTGGTTCCTACCGTTTTTTAATCGAATATGTTATAATATTTTACATTGATTCTCGTGGAGAAAAATATTTCCCATGGCGAATAAGATTCGTTGAGGAGGTTCCACTGATGGTTAGTCGACGAAACTATTAAACGCGAATGCGTGCGCGTCTTTGATCCTTAATAACTCCCCTGAAACGATCACAGTTGATGCAACCCGCTTTTCGGGCGTGTATGATAAAATTTGCGTGTTGCCTAACGTAAATACCACTACAATCTATCCATGTAGAATTAAAATATAATAAACAAATTAACTGAATAATCAATAAAACTAATTAATATATATTGGTATATGTTCAAAATATAAATAAAATCTATCTTGGTAAAGAATCTTAAAAGTTGATTTCACTATCTTACCACCGAGAACACGTTCAGGGAGTTGAGGAAATTAATGAATATTTTTATATCGATTTTTTGAATGAACGAGTGAGATGTGAAGTTTACTTAGACTCAAGTTGAGAAATCCAGAAACTGAAGTTTGAAACACTTGAGAATTTTAATTTATACGCTACGGACCAAATGGAGATTTAGTGGAAAGTTATCAGGAAGCTAAAAACTGTTGCCGCTAAATATTTCTACCATTGTGCTTTCTACCATTCTATCATTCTACACACGATTCCTTGGGTATAGTTTTTTTTATGGTGCCGCAGATACGGTGATTAAATTTAAAGTCATAACTGTTTTGTGGGAATTGTAATGAATATTTTGTTAAACTCTTCGATAACATTCTCGTGTCGTATTACTAATTTCTTCTTTTCTCTACGTAGCACGATAATATTTCAACCGACGAAATTGAATCGTGAAAGAAAAGAAACTATCACTGACAACGTGGGAGTTCCAAGAAACCCTCTTTTTTACGTTTTCGTGACAAAAAAACCGGTATCTTTGTTTGTGCGTGTATGGAAGGAAAAATGAACTCAACCGGTTGTTTGCGGTCTTTAACTAATTTCATAATATTCGTTTCTTGGACAGTTTCTAAAATGCGTATGTAATTCCTGTATAATAATAATAATAATAATAAATTTCTTTTTTAAAACAGTACAAACTGCGTATGACCACGTGGATGACAAACTAATTTACTCTCCGGAAGCAGGCAAGGGACCATCGCATTAATTCCGATCAAGGGCCCTAAGGCAGAGGCGGATTCAAAAATTTCTAGATAAGATAAAAAGTTAGCTGCGAGTTATAATACATATATGTCAATATGTTTGTAATTTAACACAAAAAATGTATTTTACATATACAAATTATTATCGAACTATAGATTACACTGAGTATAGTGTTTAAAAATCATAAGAGTTGAAAAAACACTAAATTCACGATTTATTGTTACAATAAACACGCCCCTAGACAAAGCCTAGACAACCTGTATAAATAATCCGCATCTACCCGAAGGAAAAATATAAATGTCGAATTTTATTTTCAATATAAATTTAATTTATGTCTTCAATATTTCGTACAAGTGCTTTTTCCAAAGTTATCCCTGGTCTCCCGTTCATTGTATATCACCTTTTGTTATTCACTTTAAACCACAATACAACAGAAGATTGAATCGCATGGATCGGAAACTCGGTGAGGTGAATCCGGAATATCGCTGCAGTAAATACCGGAGGTGGCTTGCGGCTGACGGAACCTCACCAAGGCAGCCGCAGGAGGGGTTGTTTGGAAGGAACACCCCTCGAGAACGATAAAATTCTTGAAAATATCAGTGTCGTGAATTAAAAGCCGTGATTTTCAGGAGACTCAATTCAAACGTTCAAATAAATTAAAATACTTAGCTTTCACGCAATTAATTTCATCTAGAAACTTCTGTCTGAAGGTATTTTGTGCGCTTTGGCTGAAGTCAAGTTGCCAACTATTCACGAAACTTGGAAATATTCACCAAAGTAGTTGTTCAGACATTTTTCAGATACTGGACCATTAGCCAAGTGAACAATCTATTGGACTCTACACTCTTTGTGTCAATTGATATCTCATATCTCGATTTGGGTTTCTATGAACTTAATTTCCACCAGAACAGCGTCAAATGGCCTGTCGTGACGAGTAAGATGGACGATCGATAAACGGTCGACCTGTGACGTCACGCTATCGATCGATGCAGTGAATCAGAGCTAGCGTGCGAGCCCTTTCGCCGCTACGAGGTAGCCTCCGACGAGCAACATGTCTCACTGCAATACAATCGACGAGTCATCGTCACTTCTCACCTGGTGCCAGCGCGCGAACAGCTCGCTTCTACGAAGGGAGTCCCGATATGGGGACACTCGCTCACTTGCTATCACTCACCGGTCGTAATCACATTTCATCATCACCTCCTCGTCTGGCAGCCACGACATGTGGGCGCTCTGCAAAACTCGTCCGTGGAGTGAACATAAAACGTGTTATAGTACACTCATCGTTCGACGCGCAAACCGACGACTTTCCCTGCAGCTTATATAAGGAGACGGCTGGGGGAATCATTTGCATCCAGCAACAGCAACGGTGCGCCATGCATCGCGAGATAAGCGACGTGCCAATCGGCTTCGATCTCAACTGCGTCAACTCAAGATCATTGAGCACTCGACGTCATATAGCGCTCATCACATTGCAGCGCCTCATCTCATTTTTATTTTGGTATTTGTATCACATTATTTCTTTATTTTATTCATGTTTCATGTCATTAAACTGTTTGGTTGGCATATCTATTGTTCAACCACACCTCATCTTCTGTAATTTGCCTGTACATTTTTGGTCCTTCGAACCTCACTACCTCATCCTACACGTACAAGGAATTGCACCTAAAATTAGTGTACAGCAGTTTTTATTAATTAATAATTCATTATACTGATTTTTTAATAATGGACGAGAACAATTATTTTGTGATTTTAAAACTTAATTATCAATTTAGATTGTTATTTGACTCCCTTTGACAAGGATCGCATTGTTTTCATTCTCGTGGTGCGGCTACAGTTTCCGTTAGAACAGTATTTTCCACAATTTTAGGTGAATTATTCTCGAAAATGCCCCTAAGGTATTCTGAACATCGTTGCGTTCCTATTTTCATTTGCTATGTTTTAATAGGGTTTTTTTTTCGCTACGCTAAACCGATACTTTCGCCAGAATATCAAAAAAACATGAGCCAGCGAACGTCTCTTCGTATAAGCCCCTAAGGTAATTTGAGGTCAAATAATTCAACATTTTGCGCCGAAAGGGTATGAAAATTCATCGGCGCCACTGAATAGAGAGAATGGTTCAAACTATAATTTCAAACATTTTTTTTTTTGGGGGGGGGTACGTAATTCTAGTCGTTCTGACGCACGTAATACCTTATTAAATCGTCAGCTGTGAAAACACAAGGAAATGCAACTGTAATATCACGAAAATGGCGTTTCTTTTGGTTCACACCATCACTTGTCTTCACACCGAACAACTGACGCACTGTCGTCGTTCTTAGCTGATGAATTTGTTTTATGTCCCGTTTTGCGTCTAATTAATAATATAATACTCTGTTTCGAATATTTTTATAACAACATACTTTTTTTTTCTCGCTATAAAAGGTTGTATGCTGCTTTATGAATCTGTGGAAGGGTGCGGGTTTGTTTCCTTCCGCCCCCTTCGCCCTGAAAATGAAAATGTTCGTGTGTGAAAACCAACGCCCATTTCAGAGAAAGGAGAATGACTGCGTCTTTTGGAGACTCGGTTGATCCTTGAGGAGTCGTGTTCAAAGACGTCACGCGATGGCGAGGAATTGACTTTCTGTTCTATTTAGCTTTGGAAGTAAAAAACGTAAGACGACGTGTACATATTTTCTCATTTCCCAATTACACATAAAGAGAAAGTACTTTAATTGCGCAAAAGAATTAAGATCCTTTCAGATATCTGCGATATAATTTATTTTTAAATTCAACTATTAAGAATTGGATCGTAAGCAAATACAAGTGATAAAGATGTTACAAAAAAACAATAATAAGTGTATACAAAATCAGGAATGATCTCCCCTTGCCAAAAATATAAAAGATATAAATAGATTCTCTTCAAATCCACGGTTAAAATCTTTCTAATACCCTCTATTGTTTCTATAATGTGAAAGAATTTACAGATTTTTATAAAAGAAGTTAATGAGAGTTTTAATTACCTAAGAAATATGGTTTTCCCTAATGACTTCGGATGATGTGGGTGACGTTAATAGATCTAATACTTCATCATGCCATTGTTATAGTAATCTCGATCTTGATTGATTTCCTTTTTTTTTAAATATAGGTATTTAATTCGCTACTGCCCTTTTGCTTGATTTCAGAGAGTGACTCGGTTTATTGTCCCTCACTTGTATTGTCATTTGCAGTTTGAACTAGAAACTGCTTTTTTAAATCATAAAGTGTATTTATTTATGTATTTGAGTGAAGAAGCGAAGATGAGACATCTGCTGATAATACACTTCATGTTAAACACCTTATTTCTCTAACAAACTCATTCTTATCCAAATTACTTTTGAGTGAGTAACCCCCACGTGTCCTAGCAAGACACGAAGAAATATGTTGAAGAGAATCTCCCCAGTCCTTCCGAAATACGAGAAGAATTTTGGAAACGAATAAACGAATGAACTATATCAGTATATGGTGTAACACATTATAAAACCAAAGGAATTCCTGAATTCATCACCAAAATTAGAAAGTGTGACGCCCGAGTGACGAAGAAAATAACATCTGGGAAGGCCCCACAGCTGGCGGAGGCGGATTTAACATTTCAGCTACATTGTGACACGCCTCCCCTCAAAATAGTTCGGTATTTGTTATAAAAACAACAAAGTATTAACAATTTTATTTTTAACGAATTATACGAGAAAAATGTTTTAACTCAGACGTACCGATATCAATTCCTTAAATTACTCCGAAATTTCTGCTAATAAATGGTAACGGTTCATATCACTCGAAAAATTCCATATTAACATTAAAAAAGTATTAATGGCACTAGCGTACAACCCAAAATTAAAAAAGGAAAATGTTGTAAAGGAATTGCAATATGTTATAATACATCTTGGCAAAAGACGAAGAAATAAGTCGATACTTCTGAAAATAATTTCATGTCTATTAGTTGAACTCACCTGGTTGCTAACAAATCGCTTAGTTTTAGTCGAATTTAAAATACACACAGACTGAGGTATTATATTAAGGACCAAGTGTCTTCGTGAATTAATGTTTCAAATGCAGATGATGGTTGATCGTGGATGCAGCGATCGTGGATGTGGAAGCAGGAAGTCACATTGAACCTCTCGTACACCGACTGTACAAACAACTCGCGTAGCTCAGGTCGATGCATCGATCCATCCGGAGGGACATTATACGCTCACGGCATACCCACGCACCAGGAAGTACACTTCGGGCTTTCCATCCAGTATGTCCAGATAAATTCCTCAGCCGTTTGAGACGCCAAGGCACATTCAAATGTGAATGCGGACGAATCTGGTTAGTCGGAATCTCAGGTTTATGAATCAAACATTCTATTTTCGAATTGTAACTTTTTTACTTACCATTTTGGTGAGCGGCTTCCGAAGTTTCAAACACGGTAAATACGGTACGACTTCACGACTTTAAATTCGTTCGTGTTAGGTATTTATATCGGGAAACTATTCTTGAGCTGAGGTATGTCAAAATAAGTTTGAAACTAATCTACATAAGTAGTATTATTTCATCTCAAGAACCTTTTCCCGATATTATTTCAAAGGTCAAGAAAAAATCTACGGTGTTATTATCTTAATTCAATATTATGATATTTTGTTTATATATACATTATAACAAAGCGTTACGTGTCCCCCGAAATAATTGTAGTAGTGATAACCGGGAGAGCGCGCGCGCACCCGTCCGCGAGTCCATCTTCATCGCACGCGTGGCGTCATCACTCACCATCGGTGTGTTTGTATACATATCAAGTACTCTCTCTTCTGTACACGGTTTTATTATCCCCCTTGTCATCCGGATTACTCGGATCTTTGATTATCCGGATTACTGCATACATTTCTCAAAAGGTAAAAATAGAAAGTAAATTTCCAAGGGAGGGTAAAGTAACGTCCGGTGTTCCTCAGGGAAGCGATATTGGACCGATTTTGTTCTTAGCGTTTGCAAATGATTTGAAAATTGATAGTGAAAGTGTGAGTGAAGTGATGTGCACCTAAGTGATTCAAGTGTCTGGGTCGGTTTCCTAAGTGTAATTATTAAACATATTTTTTAGACTTTGGTTCAGTCATTATTTAATTTAGTTTGAATACTTTAATTTAATTTTAAATTACTTTAAATAATTAAATTGAAGATAAAAAATTACTTTATTTTTAATGAATTAAATTATGAAATTTAGTTTTTAAATGGCATGATATTATATTTCTTAAATACATTTCTCATCTTAGTACTTTTCTTTTTTTTTCTTTTAATATTTTTATTTTAACACATTCTTATTTCAATTCATGTATGATTTTGTATATCGTTTTATTTTTGTTGTTGTATATTGTTGATATATATTTTATGTATTTAAATTTCTGCCACCGGGCATGACAGCCCAATTGCAGTAATAAATTATTATTATTATTATTATTATTATTATTATTATAGTTAAACGAATTTCTCTTCTCATTTCCGACACTTCGTATACTATTCTTTTTGCAATAAACAAAATATGGCCGAATAAGATACCGATACAAACTGGATGACCGCGTGAAATGCAATAAAGTTGTTTACTATCGCTTTTGGACCCTTCCAGTAATACAATACAGTTCTGTCAATTACCTTATACTCTTTTCAGGATCATGCACAATATTTGACAACTTTGGGGCAATTTGTTTATTAGGCCATGAGAAAGATCAGTACAAATATGTGAAGTACCCTGACTTCCATCATTGTAATCCAAAACATTTCTGTGATTTCGCCGACATTTTGGCAAGTTTCTTTAGGTGCATTCTCTCCAGAAAACAATGGAACGGGAGAAATCGGGAAATAATATGTTACCTTGCAGATTAATTTTACATTAAGTTTCTTTCGACACGTTCTATCTGTTGGATAGCTCCGCTGCTAGTAACTTTAACTGGTCGATTGCCGATTGGATAAGTGTCGGCTGCCTACAGCCGTGGTATTTCCCCGTGAGACCTGTGGCTACCGTCTAGGCGACTTGTGCAGTGTTTACACTGCTGAGTGCTACGCCATATTGCGAGCATTGCGATCAACAAAGTGCTACGGCGGATCACATTTCCTGATTTCTTCTGATTCGCTGAGTGCCCTCCAAGCAATCCAGAACATGTATCCCGCTGATAAGCTGATCCAGAACATCCAGGATGTACTTTTCTCACTGCAAAGTGATGGAAAGAACATAATGTTTTGCTGGGTTCCCGGACACGTGGGTATCAGAGGAAATGAGGAAGCAGACGATTCCGCAAAGACGGCATACCTCAAGAATCACGTGGATTTCTCCACGATTCCAAAACGAGATTTCCTAAATTCCGTCAAGATAAGGATTCTGAGTGAATGGAGCAATGAGTGGTTAGCTGTTGAAAGGAATAAGCTCCGACTTATCAAATCTTCTGTTAAGTCATGGAGCAGTTCCTGTAGGCCAGCCCGGCGCGACGAGGTCTTGCTGACCCGCCTGCGCATAGAACATTGTCCTCTCACTCATAGGTATCTCTTACTACTTGATGATGAACCAGTTTGTGAGGAGTGTAGCTGTTCTCTGACAGTGCGTCACCTACTAACTGATTGCAGAAGATACTTAAGTATACGGAGACAAATTGGTCTGGCTTCAGATTTACCAACAATTCTCGGAAATGAAACGGTTAATGTTAACAAACTATTGAATTTTATGATTAGATCGCGGCTCCTCCCACAAGTTCTCGGGAGGGTTTAAAATTTGCATTCCCTTTTCATCTTTACTGTCTTCTTTCTTTTCATCGTTCGTTTCTGTAATTCCAAAATATAATATTTAAAAAAATGTTTTCCTTTTTTGCGAAATAATGTATTGGTATTCTGTTTTCTTTTGTTTCATCTTTGTATTTAGATATTTGTTGAATTCAGGAGGGATTTTTAGTGGGTATGGTCGAGATATTCGGCGAGTCCCACACACGGGGAAGAGTCATTACGGCTCTTCTCTATGGTGCGAAACTGCATTT
>NNCF01126959.1:178829-193990 GCA_002313205.1 Laupala kohalensis
TATAAGTTATTTAAAAAGTGCTACAGCAATGGCGTGATAAAGTACAAGACGGATTTAACTTTTATTAAAATCAATAAATTCTTTTACAGTGTAGAAGCACTGGTGCAGGAGGTAGTTTTTAACCGCGGATAGTTTGAGGTTCTTCTCAAATTGCTATCAACGTTCTCGTTCTGCTAAAACATGTTGAGGGGTGTAATCGTTTTCCGTGTCCCAATGCTCAGTGGCGCTCCTATTCCACAACGGGAGGGGGAGGAGGTTCTCGTCAGGGCAGAGCTCGAAATGTGAGGACGCGGCAGACGGTTTTCGGGGATCGCTTTAAATCAGCGTCGTCCAACTAGAGGTTTAGCTCGCTTTACCTCAAACGTTGGGGGACCCAATTAAGTGTCATACACGTGTGTTGTTAGAACTAATAATAATAATAATAATAATAATAATAATAATAATAATAATAATAATAATAATTTTTTAATCTGCAAGTGAGCAATGCTCGACGGCAGATGGAAACCATAATAGACATGATAAGAATATACATAATACGATAATGTGAAATTAAAAAAAAAATCTTTGCCCAATTATCGATAAAATACTCACACATGGAATAATACGCTTAGAAAATTAGAGCACAATAAGCGAGAAGGATAATACACCTAAGAAATTAAAAAAATAAATTAGACCCGTATGTCTGTATATTCACATACGTACAGAAACACATTTTCACTTACAAACAGATACAGACATTTTCACTCATACGTACAAGCACGCTTCAATATACACACATATATCATTGCTCCTCCTATAATCTTAAAGTAAAAATAATTGTTATAATATAATAAAAAGGGATTAATAACTATAAAAATTACACTAAAACAAGATTGCTGTGAACAGTCACGCACACTTCACATCACTACACTACACTACACTACACTACACTACAATTCTATTCGCTCCGAGTATTTTCTATACCCTTTGTCTCCATTCACCTCACTACACTGCACTTCACATGTGCTCCTAATATTTGGCTTGGCATGTACTGTGGTGTGAGAAAATAAAAAATTGGGTTCCGAATTACCTCGTCATGCAGTGCACTATGAAAACATTTTATTATAATTTTAAATACTATAAATACTTTTTGAAAATAAAGATAGTGTTTAACTTTCTCAGCTTGAAATACATAATACGAGTATATTGATGAGAGTTACAAATAAGTAAATACGACCTATTAAGTTTCGTTCGTTGCGTACGTCGCTCCCGATACAAAGCAACTGCAATGAAAGAGAGAAGTCGGAGACAGAAGCGTATTCGTAGTTTCCTGAAGCGATAGACCGAGGACCGTGAGCAAGTACATCTGATGAGTATCTAGGTTACGCGTTGGGTGGAAGGGAGATGTCCTGTTGCCTTGCGCCACGCGACACAGTCCCGACGGAAGTACTTCCGTCCCGCGCTCTCGCATTACTCCCGCATCAACTGAAAAGAATCGTCCGCATCGGAAGCTGCACGCCGCAGATTTATTTGTACTACGGGCACTTGATAAGAATCGTGTTGTATAGTGGCGCATTTACCCCCACCATCGCCACCACTCCGACATATTACTTGATCACAAAATGTTTCTTAATAGCTTCATTTAACTGCTGTCTATAGCGCAGTGATGAATGCTAGCTTACAACTACGGTTCGAGCTTCCATGCGTTCTCCCGTATTTCGATCCCTCCACACACACCCCTAGAGCAAATTATGTTAAGATAAAGAATGATAAGATAAAATTAAGATAAATGTGTTTGTTGTAAATTATTTGTAAAGAATACTATGAGATATTTCGTCAAACAAAATAAATGTACGACACCAGCAATAATATGTTTTTTCTCCTTATAGCTCATTCTAATTTACTTTTATTATAAAAAAAATCTTAGCGATGAAAGTCTTATGCAATGGAAAATATTGAACAAAGTGAATATAAATCAGATCAGGAAACTATATGCGTCACGACAAGTCATATAAGTAATTTGATATAATAACTATGAAATATTGGAACATAATGAAAATAAGAAAAAATAAATTCGAGAAGTTTTTTTCGTATAGTTTAATATTTTACCATTTTTCCCTCTACGTCCACTTGGAACGTATGTATCTGTTGTGTTCCGTTTACGGCATGTGCGTCATTTCGTATTCTGCTTCGCGATTGTCGATTTGTTTACGTAGTTCCGTAACTCAATTGCAGTAATAAAGTTTTATCAAAAAGTATTTCATATTAGACAGAAATAAATGAATTTTCATTATGTTTTACTACTAGACACGTAACGCCAAGATCATTCGTATTCGATGACCTGAAACTACGATGCACGACGGTCACCGTAAGAGACAATTAAGTAGTGAATACAAACGGAGCCCTCCGCACTTGTCCTGCGCCAGAGTTTCCCAGAGAACCGTCAGTTTTCCAGCGATGCTTTTTCCCTCTCACGGAACAACTTCACGCCTCTTGGAAGGGGGCGAGCGAAGGATGCGAGTGCAGAGAAATACAGAAAAACCTCGTCGGTCGAGAAGAAGAATAAATAGGATGAAGGTCAATTGCTATTCAGAGGATATTACGCAAAACTGCGCGTCTCAAGTTTTACGATCTGCTGAAGACACTAAACGAGCTGAAACAGGCATTGTGTACACAAACCCATTTATTCTTGCAATATAAAATAATTATTTAGCAATTGATAAATTTACACATTATCAAAATCCGTAACATTTGCAAAGGTTCATAACGATGAACAATGTAGGACTTGAAAATGAGTTGGTGCTGCGATGTCATCACATTTTTCATCGAGCATTTCGGGGGCCACAGCTTCATGTTATGTGTCTATAGAGTTAGGATTAGTATTTGAGGTGGGATGTCCTCCCGTGAGAGAAAATGGAAAATTGTGTTTGGAATTACCCCTTCATACATAACAATTCGAAAATATTTTATAGTAATACTGAATATTAAAAATACCTTTCAAATAAAGAAATATAATTCCCTGCCCAAGAATATAAAAGATATTATGAAATTGAATATCCTCAAATCCGCGGTTAAAAACTACCTCCTGCACCAGTGCTTCTACACTGTAAAAGAATTTATTGATTTTAATAAAAGTTAAATTCGTCTTGTACTTTATCACGCCATTGCTGTAGTACTTTTTAAATAATTTAAAAAAAACTACTATTTTGTTGCATGATTGTGTTGTCTTATGGCTCATATTAATTTAGTTTTATGTGTACTCAACTTTGGCACGGTTGTGTACATTAATTCAGTAGCCCCATCCTGGGCCAGGATTTGCTCCGGTTTTCCTTCGGGTAGAGGCGGATTTCTTGTACAGGTTCTCTAGGATTTGTCTAGGGGCGCGTTTATTGTAACAATAAATCGTGTTTAAAAATCATAAGAATTGAAAAAAAAACCCACTAAATTCACTATACTCAGAATAATCTATAGTTCGATAATAACTTGTACATGTAATTTTTTGCGTAAAATTACAAACATATTGACATTATATATGTATTATAACTCGCAGCTAACTTTTTATCTTATCTAGGAACTTTTGCTGAAATTTTGAATCCGCCTCTGCCTTAGGGCCCTTGATCGGAATTGATGGAATACGTCCCTTGCTTGCTTCCGGAGAGTAAATTAGTTTATTGTCTTCCACGTGGTCATACGCAGTTTGTACTGGTTTTTGACAATAAATAAATTTATTATTATGTGAGACAATTAGAAATTCTAATAATAAAAATTATCACAATGTTGATATAGAGTTCGTAATTAAGTGGCCATGACGGATGAGGAGAACATAATTATCAAAAAGTGAAAGATGAATTGTCGCACACGAGCTTCAACTGAAATGTCTGTTGCATGAAATAAGAAAACATCAACTTTGATTTCCTGCTCCACATGATATTAATTTGTTCGTCCTTGCATTATGGAATTCTTATCATTCATGTGTTGTCCTCCTGTTACGGATTTTACAAGTGTGTACATGTTTCTAAATGCAATTGTATAGAAAGTTGCTTTAATGTTGATTAATACCATTGTGCCCTTCCGTATGGTTTTGTAACGCTTTTGCGAAAATGGTGAAAAAATCCTTGGTCTGGAAAATGAGGATTGTGGTTTTCTATTTTACAATAATTCAATTTAAGGACGATACGTTCTCTTTAATATTATTTTAATGACAAAATGACAATATCAAAACCAAGAAGAGTCGCATTATTTTTTTTTATCTTAGGTACGCGTCCTAATTTATAAAAGGTCTGCCAGGTAGCACATAATGCAAGTGATTGTTTGAATGCATCTTTGGAAAATGTCATTTTGATGAATCATTTTTGTTGACCCCATAATGGATATGTTAAGGGTTTCGTTGCCTGCGAACGTAGTGTTTGCTTATCAGCGATTGAGTTAACGAAAGCATTTAATTGCTTGAAAAGCAAAAGTAACTTTCAAAGGAAATAATAAATGTGTTGATGGAATTTGGCGAATGTTATCCGAAATATATAATGCAATTTTCGTATTTTCATGTCAATTGACTGATTTATTTTCATTTTCTAATTTACGGTCGTATTTTTGAGTTATATTTTTAGATAAAAAAAAACGATTTAATCCACAGTTCATTTTATGGAGTAAGAATAAATATTTATTTTTATTAAACAATCATCGGGATAAAATAAATACATGTGTGTGCGTGTGAATTCTACGCGCAGGATCAGCTTCGCGTGTATTTTAGTAATATTCGTGTAAAAAAGCGGAGAGAGAAAATTCCACATGACTGCCCCGGGAAGTAATAACGATATTCCCAACTTCAACGATGTGAACCCTTTTAAATGCAAATGACAACTGTTATCCTAAACACGTTCCCCATTGCATTTTGCTGAATCCCAGACTTACGCAGTATAATTTTCACTTCGGGAAATTTTCTAATTGCGAATAAAGTCTAATTGATGAGTGAGTTACATAAAAGAAAGTTCACCAGAAATTCAAGTAATTTTTTTTTTGAGTTGCTTTAAACATAATGCTTGTTAAATAGTTAAGAGTATGTCTGCGTGATTGAACATCTCAAAAATTTTCGATAGAAATGGTGGCAACGCTGTGTACCACTATAAATTCAGCAAATGATAAAAAAAAAAACAACCCTCCCTGCATCCCACATCAAGTCTGTGTTCGTTGGGGTATCCTATGGGCTTTGCACTTACACATGAGTCCTGTTATGGCCTTGAACGAAACACGAAGTTTATGCCACGCTGCCATAGACTTGTTGCATGAGAATCCCGGAGAGGGCGTCGCAAGTTCCTGTGTTCCTCTCCTCCAATCACTTTGAAGGCTGGCGTGACGTCATATTTCTCACGCCTTGCAATACGCATTTTCAGTCTGTATTTTAATAGAGTCTTTTGTTGCGATTTCCCGCAGATAGTGAGTGCAGTGATTTTCTTCTCGTTGTTCCCACCGTCACACCAACATTATTCTCTCGAACATAAAAAAAGTTCGATCTGAAGGACAGGAAAGGACACGGTATGTCGCTTTGGTACCTGTTGAAGTAACCCGGCGTTTCGCGGAAGTGTTTATTTTGTTGCTGCTTGATTCATGGTTATAGTTACCTATTAACAAACATACACAATCACGACCCACAGGGGACTAACATCTAGTAAGTGCGAGTTTGGCGAACACGGGGCCCCGAGCTGATTATGGCATGTACTTCCACTTACTTGTGCTATGCTCCTTCCTTTCTCTTTCCTGACCTCCCTCGGTCAGCTCTTGTTCTTTTCGATCCCGACGCCATTAGGGCTAGGGTATCTTTCACTTTCCTCATTCCTCTCATTTTTTGTCCCCCCCCTCATTTTAGCCCCCCCTCCATTTGATGTATTTTGTGAGATATGTTTTGGTATGTTGTAGATCAGGAGGGTTTTTAGTGGGTAGGGTTGAATCATTCGACGAGTCCCACACGCGGGGAGAGTCATGTTGGCTCTCACTAGTGCGTAACTGCATTTTCCCTACCTGTACAAGTTTTTCGGGCTCCAATGACCTTTGATGTCGACATGAGCCGTAAAGCCCCACAAAAAAAATCACGAAAACCGAGAAGATATATCACATAATCGTGAGATAAGCGAAAATTCCTAAAGTCACACTTCATCCCAATTCACCCGTTTAAGGAGATTTAGTCCGATCACTGAGAATTATTATTGTTGTCTTTATTTTTATTGTAATTGGTTGGTTTCATAACACGACATTACGCATCATAATAGCGTCAAAAACATTGTTTAATTTACATCTATCACTCAACAACATTCCGAAACTCGCTTAACTCGCTTGAGATTCATGAAGATGTAAAAACATGGAAGCGGCCGAGCGCAGTGCTTTCGTGCTTTATGCACCTCCTCACCTCAAACGAAAAAAACTGGAATATCTTATTGTAATGTCCGGTGACTTAGAGATAAATTTATGTGAAAAATACTATGGAAAATTTACTACAAATCAAAGTAAACTTCCATCACTTTCATGATTTAAATTTGGCCTTTTTTTTACAAAATAAGTGTTTCCTCCATAAGACGCAATGTATGACACCATCAATTATACTTGCAATTATTGTACTTCAATGGCCAGAGAAGAAATTTTTTCAAGTTGAAATGGTAATAAGTACATGTTTCTCTGTTCATTTATGCCGATCGCAGATATTTTAGGGAACTGAATTCTACATCCGTTCGTACTACCTTGAGCTAAAAGGTCAGACACTAAATGATGCCTTGGAATGCAATCAGTCATATACAGTTCGGTTGAACTATTGTATTGAAAAGGCCGGCGAGGTATGTTTTTCAAGTGGAAATCACAAAATCAACTTTTAATTCAACATTCGCTAGCACTTGATCCATCGTGTTCCAAGCGATTCGTGGCGAAAAGCCCCGTCGTGTCATGGTGGTACAATGTAGAAAGTGTTTGCACTTGCCACGGGCGCTGCATGAGGGCCTTGCGACAGTTGCTTGTTGGGTGGGAAGGTGTTACTCAGACGGACGGGCGTCCCCTTCCGAACCCATGCATGACTCATTTACGGCTCTAATAGCGGTGACACCTACGCCTCAACAAAGGATGTCGCGTTAGGTGCTTTGACCCTTGGATTGTCATGCTTCTTCTTCCATGTAATAGATCTACGTAAGATATCAACAGTGAGCTCATGGTGGAATCAGTTTCAACCAATCAATTACCGAAGTCTAATCGCGTAATTTGAAGACAAGAATGTTCCATTTTGTAGATCATTCGACGAAACACTTCTTTAAAACTTTGGTTTGATTGGGTACGTAAATTGAAATTGCTTTTGGTTATTGTGACCGCGTCCAGAGAAGATATTTGTTCATTACTTCGTCATTTAGTTCTTATTATTCTTCGTATCCTTTTTATTGTCAAAAGAGCAAAAGTTGCAATCTGCGTCGTGACCACGTGGGGGATAATATAGCAAGTTACTCTCCGGAAACAGGGGACCGTCCCATCGATTCCAATCAAGGACTCAACTGCTGTGGAGAATTTAATATTTATAAAAGAAATCATTTAATAAATACTTAATTGTTATCCGTTTATTATTCCATGCTGGATCGTAAATATTATGAGAAGTAAACATTTGAGATGAATAATAAAAGTATTAATGAAAACCCGGCACTACCCAAAGGAAAACCGGAATAAAATCCGGGGCCTTTGTTATAGTTTCAATATTTATGGATTTATTTTTATTTACGCACGTCTTTAACATTTTTTCATATTGAGGAGAATTAATGAAAAATAATTTGTGAAAATCGTTTCTCGAATGAAACTAAATATAACTGACTTAAAATAAACTTAAAGTTTACGTGCTGTTGGCTATCAGGTGGATTAGTCAACTGACCCACTTTGGAATTGACAATGGCTTCGAAGCGACGTCATTGTACGATAAGTAAAAGAATGAGTCGAAAAAAACCAAACAATTATGGTCCATTTGTTTCAGGAGCAGATTTTTCTCTCTGGTGCTAGTTGAGGACGTTCTCGCCAGAGCTCGAAGTTATCGCGGTTGTCTTGCCGACGGAAACCCTTGTGATCCCTTGGAAATAAAGTTCCGTTATTAACTTTAATTAGAGCTGAACCTATGCAAATAATAATATACAGTAAAAAAATGGAAATTATTTGGTTTTAATGTATCAAATTGCTGTCTTGCGCTAAAATGATTTATCTATCCAAACCTTTATGTGGAACTTTTTATGTTGTAAAACGCAATTGAAAAATGAGTCATTAATATCACATAATCCAACAATTGTCTACGATATATATATCGTAGACAATTATATCAGGACGAAGACAAAAACAATACCTTTGTATTTCTGGACAAATATCACGTCGACTGCGATGAACTGAAAAAAAATTATACGTACAATGGATCTTGTAGTGTATTTATTTATTTATTACGTGTGAAAAACATAAATAGAAACGCATAAAATGAAAAGAACAGGATGTAAATAAGGACACATTTCACGCATATAATTCCAGCACACCGGCTCTCCACTTGCATTGCACAAAGTCGCGCGTTGCACCTC
The DNA here is from genome assembly GCA_002313205.1 of Laupala kohalensis. Classification (NCBI taxonomy): domain Eukaryota; kingdom Metazoa; phylum Arthropoda; class Insecta; order Orthoptera; family Trigonidiidae; genus Laupala; species Laupala kohalensis. Next base: position 187,379 of record NNCF01126959.1, read on the forward strand.
GGGGTTGAGACAGCGCTCTTCCAATTGGAGGGTCGTACACTGGATCCTGTCGAAGACCCCAATGAACCAAACTACTACCCCCTTTCTCTTCCTACTTCTGACCGGTGTTTCTTTAGAGGACTTCCCCTCACCCCTTACAATCTCAACTGCGTAATCGCATGACTATCTCGTCTAAAAATGAGAGTACATGGATTCTCGTATCTTTATAAATAACTTATAACAATTTCAAAAACTATTTTCTTGCATGATTGTGTTGCCGTATGGCTCATATTAATTTAGTTTTATGTGTACTCAATTTTGGCATGGTTGTGTACATAAATTCTGTAGCCCCATCCTGGCACGGGTTTTTCTCCGTTTTTCCTTCGGGTAGAGGCGGATTTCTTATACAGATTCTCTAGGCTTTGTCTAGGGGCGTGTTTATTGTAACAATAAATCGTGAATTTAGTGTTTTTTTACAACTCTTATGATTTTTATACTCAGAATAATCTATAGTTCGATAATAACTTGTACATATAAATTTACTAATATATTTGCGTTAAATAACATACATATTGACATTATATATGTATTATAACTTGCAGCTAACTTTTTATCTTATCTAGGAACTTTGTCTGAAATTTTTGAATCCGCCTCTGCCTTAGGGCCCTTGATCGGAATTGATGGAATACGTCCCTCGCTTGGTTCCGGAGAGTAAATTAGTTTATTGTCCTCCACGTGGTCATACGCAGTTTGTACTGTTTTTCGACAATAAATTTATTATTATTATTATTATTAACCAAAATGTGGTAATTTGAAATGAATATTTTACAAATGAAAATTGAGACAATTATCGTTTGTTTTTTTAAATTGTGAAATAACATCTATAGAAAGAAATAAAAATTGGCACCAATGTCTGACGATAGACATAACGTTTTCGACAAAAATTAATTCAAAAAAATAACATTCCCATCGCTGCATTTAAACAGTGATCACATCCAGCGCAAACTGCGGGACGATGAATTTGGACACGAACCGCAGGGAGTAATATTTTTCTTCCATCTATTTTCTGTAAATCGTCAGTAAAATAAGTTAGTTAAAAAATTTGACATTGATTTCATGTCGTCTTATTTCTACTTCCCGTTTTTTCGTACGAGGTAATTTTGCTGTTGTCCTTCCGCCCGTCCGCCCACTTATCAAATATTTGCCCTCCTTCTCTCCAAGTGGATTTTTTTTGTGGGGCTTTACGGCTCATGTCGACATCAAAGGTCATTGGAGCCCGAAAAACTTGTACAGGTAGGGAAAATGCAGTTACGCACTAGGGAGAGCCAACATGAGTCTTCCCGCGTGTGGGATTCGTCGAATGACTCGACCACACCCACTAAAAACCCTCCTGATTTACGACACATCAAAACATATCTCACTAAATACATCAAATGGAGGGGGGTTAAAATGAGGGGGGACAAAAAATGAGGGGTAGGACAAAAAATGAGAGGAAAATGAAAGATTCCCTAGCCCTAATGGCGTCGGGATCGAAAAGAACAAGAGGTCACCGAGGAAGGTCAGGAAAGATAAAGGAAGGAGCATAGTACAAGTAAGTGGAAGTAATGCCAGACTCAGCTCGGGGCCCCGTGTTCGCAAAGCACGTACTTACTAGATGTAAGTCCCCTGGGGGGGGGGGGGGGAATTTTTCATGATGAATATTTTTTGACTGGTTTCCCCTCTCTATACATGACATAAGAATAATGTNTTATTTCTGTTTTCATGCAACCTTTGTAACCACCTGTTTTCCGTACAAGAAAACCTCATTCTTAGTCTCACTAAGCGGTAGATTCTGCTTTAGTTCACTGTAGTAAGTTGAAATAGTCTTTTCATCTCAGTTAATCCGAATCATCCATCTTGTAAGATTTTCTCCGCGTGCGATATTTTTGCGTGAGAGGAAGAGATGAAATCGCATTTCGCACTCGATTCGTCCACTGATTATCATTTTCAGAATTTGCGTAGCTCTTGAGATATGGAAGGGACGCATATGTAGATATGAATTGTTGTGATAGCTGTACGCCATTTCCACCCAGACCTAAACCCTTACAGTTGTGGAAGGCGAACCGGTGGTGTAGCGGTTTACACCCTCGCGATCGAAGTAAGAGACCCGGGTTCGAGTCCCGGCTGGTCGCCGTTTTCATTCGACCGAAAGGTATCACATATATTCTCCACGTGTAGGGTACACGGAAGAAATGTGTAGTTATGAATTTTTCTTCAAATAAAAATGAACTCAATGGTTTATTTTGAGGAAGTTTGTTAACTTGTATTTTAATATAAATAATTCATCTATTTTGTGGCGTGTTGAAACTGTCTTATAAATAAACTGTGGGGTAATTTTTTTAAAATTTGATATGATTTTCATTATTATTACGCAATTAATGCATCGTTTCCGTAAGAACAGTCGATGTGCGCCCGGAATGCGTTTTTGAAGGCGTGTGTTCATAAGTGACCGAGAACTTATGTACTGGCGTTTAATGTGAGCTACATTAAAAAAACTTATCCTGGCCCGGTTTTTTTTTTCGTTTTTTCTTCGGATTTTTTATAGAGACTCGCTAGGCTCTTGCATCCATCGAAATAATAAATGTCGAATATAATGTCATTTAATAGTTATAAACAATACTTTCCGAATGATCTATAGGTTGATAATAATACGTACTTCTGAAATAAGTATTTAGAGTTTATGAAATACAAAATTAATGGTCTTCTTGTAATATTATAACGTGTACCGAACTATTTTTTTTCTTATCTTACGGTGTGCTGAAATGTTAAATCCGCCTCTTTGCTTTAGGGCCCTTGATGGGATGGTCCCTTGCTTCCTTACGGTGAGAAAAATTAGTTTGTAGTCCTCCACGTGGTCATGCGCAGTTTGCAACTGCTTTTTTTGACAATAAAAATTCACTTTACGTATTTAAGGTTCACAGGTGGTCGTATCGAAATGTGTCAAAATAATATCTGGGACGCGTCGCTTCGTGACGTCACGTATTGCTTATTCCTACCGCTGCCACCAGGTGAGCGAGTGTTTCGTAGAAAGTGAGTGGAAAACCGGAAGTAGGAGGACATCGCGATGAAACCACCCGCGTCGGGAAGCCACCCCAACAGCCCGCCCACCCACCCACCCACCTATCTATCGTCCACCCGCAGACGACAAGATGCGGGAGGTTTGGGAGCTGGCGTAAAGATAGATTCGCATCCACTCTGTGGCTTAAGGCTGTTGAGATGCCGTCATAGGAACCGTTGCGAGTATCTTGATTCATCAGCGGCGGATCGAAGTCGCGCTTCACTTTGTGAAATACGTTCAACTCAAAGTCAAATATTTATTTCATTTGATCTAGAAGCCAGTTCCTACTTATCATTACCGGGATTTTACATAACGTAGGGGAAGAAGGAGACTGAAAACAATACAAATACTTTCTCTGCCAGAAATGTATTTTATTTCCACTATTTATAAAACGGAAGATTCTTTGGAAGACGAAACTATCGTCGGGAGGAAGGGGGGGGGCGAAGATGACGAAATGGAGCAAACACGATTTTATTAAAACCCTTGATTTGAATATATTATGGTATTAGCGGCACAAACATTATATGTTGGTTAAGTTAATTTTTTTGTCTGGACTTCTTTCACTCAAATTGACTCACTGCGAGCCTCGTGAAGATCTTTTGTGGACCGGAAATTCACCAACTTGTTCAGCCTCATGAATTGAGAGACTCGGCGCGTGATGCACTCGATTGATTGATTGATTGATTGGTTGGTTGTCGGCGAAGGACGAGAGAGGAAGTGCCAATGAAGTGAACTGTTACTGAAGCGTAAATTAAAATACTAAAAAGAATATTTTGATGAAAAACACTTTTAATAAAATATAAATCAAGCATCACGGTACAACAAAAGTGAAAGCATTTTTGTCTTTTAAGAGATTTTTCTCTTCATTATTCCGATAACAACGCACCCCTAACCACATTCTATTTTTCCTTTTGCCGTAATTTTTATTTCCACATTTTATAATTAACTATGTTCTAAGATTCCAGACGAACTACCACCTACTCCCTCGTTCTTCAGTATTCAGTTATTTAAACATTCGTTTCTAAGTAACGAATTTTTTAACGTTCCGTGATGTGCGAGAAAGAACTTTTGCATCGAAAGTATTAAATTTACTTTGAGATTCTTCCCTTCCCTTCGCGGTTACTTCTTGGCATTTTCATTCATGAAAGACGGCGAAATTACCAGTGAAATGAATCGTTCTTCACAGTCCGTTTCACACCTCAACAAAGATTAAAATGGAGAACCTTCGAGCAGGAGACGATGGACTCTATTTCTATTTTTACCGACTTCCAATTTCTTCAGTATTCGTAATGTAGAGAATGTAAAGCTTTGAGAGTGAGATATGATTTTCACCTTGAGATGGCACCAGATCTCCAAGTGAGTGAAATCACCGTTTTAAAACACAACAATATGAATAATAACGGAGAAAACGTGATTTAATGTATTAGTTTATACAGAATGTTGTTCAGGAACTCGCTTGCATCGTTTGAAATGAAGCATAAGAGCATTAAGCGCTACAAACATGGCGGAACGGTTTCGTCATTCATGTATCGAACGTCGGATGAAGTGAAATATCTTTCTCAAATGTCTCAAGTGACCTATACAGATAAAAGGAATGTAAAAAATACTTCGAAGGAAAATTTACTACAAATCAAAGTAAACTTCCATCACTCTCCTTATTCGGTCTTTTTTTCTGAAACTAAGTGTTTTCTCCGTAAGACGCAACGCATTTCACCATCAATTATAATTCAATTATTTCATTTAAATGGCCGCTGAAGTATGTTTTTCTAACGTTGACCCACAATAAGTACATGTTCCTCTGTTTATTCTTTTGCCGATTTAAAATACTGTAGTGATTTAATTCTGCCTGCGCTGCTACTACTACTATATTAAGGCGGAATTTCTCTTCGCTTCTTTGAGAATGATATGTGGAAGCGTCACGTGGATGGGTTGGGGACACGAGTCCACCACGTGTGAGGAACACGTGGCAAGATGGCCTTCCGTCGCACGGGGTTGGTTCATTTCCGGTTGCCGCGAACTGCGGGAAGAGTCTCGCAAGGGGTGGCGCGGTTGCTTGGGGGTAGTTACGAGAAATGAGTTTGTCGGCTTTTTTTTTTACCTCTCACATCAAATACAGAGGGGAACTTAATGTACTGAATTCAGTAATCCAAGTGTGTTACGCAGCTTAAGTCGCGATACCCTGTTGGGGTCTATGTTCAATATTTTGCTTTGACATGTCTATCTATTGCATTCACCCACCCTCGCAACGTCTCATTATCTCCCCCCCCCCTGTTCCCCCCNGTTTTGTACACAAAATCTCTTCAATTATTCAAACCCCTCCGAAGTGGAAAAATCCAATTGTTGTTGTGAAGATTTTGAAGGTGGAAAAGTGTTTACAATTGGACAATGTGGGATCGAATAATTAAAAAAAGTATGAAATTTAAAAAGTAAAGAACTTTGATAATTTATTGATAATTCCATGTCCATTACGGTATCTTAAAAAAGTGATGCGTTCAAGTGCTAATTAGTATGTTAATTAGCTGATTAGTTCAAATGGCAACTTTTAAGTTAGCCCATAGAAACTTCATTAACAGTACATTAGTTTTTGATCCATTCCTTCAATACTTATCAGATTATTCTTATCAGAGATGCATTCCTCCCGCAGTGGATGGGTCTATTTGTATTATAAAATATATTTGTCAATAAAGGAAAATAAATTTATTGTCAAGGAAGCAGATGAAATCTGCGTATGACCACGTGGAGGACAATAAACTAATTTACTCTCCGGAAGCAAACAAGGGACCATCCCATCAATTCCGATCAAGGGTCCTGAGGTACGAGGAGAAACATTTCGGCATGATTAGGATACGAATTTCATTTCGAAAACCTTTCAGCACAAAAGTAAGATACGAATAACGGAAAATCCATGCGTGAGTATAAATAACAAATTTCTCTTGTATTGGTTATTTACCTCCTTCCTTCCATAAATAGGTTCTTGTGTACCTTCCTCGGACAAAATCGATATTGTACGAGAACTTTTGTGGCTTTTGTGATATCTCGAATTTTATTGTCGACGTGCCCTCCTTACTGCCGCTGCTTATCGATCAACGTTAGCCCCATTTCACGTAATTTACTGTAATGTTGGACTGCAATTTGGAGCACTGCACCTTCCTTGAATTCCTGCGGTCTGGACGAGAAAGTCGCGATGACGTTTCCGAGACAAAAGCTGTTGCGTCTTCATTCAAAACGATTTTTTTTTCTTTTCAGTTTGATTACGAGAATCTATGTATGCATCTAAAAAAATCAAAATCTCCGGTATAATTTCGTCTTAATTTTAAAAGAAAGTGACAAAAGTAAAACCCAAAAACAAGACTAATTTTGAATTTTGCCATGCCTTACGTTTTCTTAAATTTTGTTAAGCATAATTGTACGAATCAATATGAGCGAATAGGTTTAATTTATTTTCTTTACAATTCTTCTTCTCTGCAACTTAAAAAAAATAATCAAGAATTGTAGTTTGTGATATATATATATATATATATATATATATATATATA